>CM068957.1:11812453-11822644 GCA_035128595.1 Eptatretus atami | reverse complement strand
CTGCAGCATTAACCCTTGAAGCTCGAATCATGAATTTTCGTGTGCTTAATCCTCAGGTCATTTCCCATCGAAGGGCCCATTGCGTCAGGTTCTATTGGGTAGGCGACTACCCATGTCCACCTACCGGCTTGTCTGTTGGGAATTCGATCTAAAGGAGACTGCTTAGGCAGCAGCAACGCTCTGCGCAGAGTATGGTCCCAATGGACGGATGGATCATTTTGGCTTTGTGATGGTGAACAAGAGTGATAATCAGTAAAAAAAACAAAAAAAAAAACATGAGGTGACGATGGTTCACGAGCGGTATTTGACGATGTAGTTTGTTTCAGAAGTCAAGGATGAACAATGTGATAATGTTGACCAAGTTATAAAAATGATCAACATGATGTGGTGCGAGTGACAGTTTATAGCTGCAAAATGTTGCAAAAAAAAAAAAAAGTTTCGTTCAACAACTTTCAAAATTTGACCTTTGCATAACCTTTAAAGGTCACAAAACAATGTTGTGTACATTAAAATAAGGAAACAGGATATGTGCTATAGTTTATTGGAGTTAGTTCATCGAAAGAGGTCGAAAACCCGGTTCGATTCCCACAACTTGAAATTTGACCTTTGTGGCCTTGAAAGGTCAAACAAAGGTCAAGGATTATGACCTTTGGTGCAAAACTTCCTCTGGAACATTCCAGGAACATATAACGTCATATAGGCTATATGGCATTTCACACTCCTCGGATTATCCATACTTGATGAAATCAGCGTAAAAATAACTTGAAGGGGGCGCACGGGCAAGGTGTTCGAGATAGAGCAAAATGGTTCAAGACTTTAGGTGGGGAATGACCTCAAAATTATGCATAAAAAATATTGTCATCCTAGCTCTCAAAGTTTGGGCGGTCGTATGATTTTTATTCAATTTTCGCAATTTTCTAAGTTTTTGACCTTGTGACCTTGACCTTGGACGAAAATGAAAAATCGAGCTCCGTGGGGCTATGCAGGTGCCATTGGGCTAAACAAATACCGAAACCCCTGCCAGATTCGACAAACCCCTCGGAGATGATGGATTTTTATGTCAAAATTCGCAATTTTCGAAGTTCGTGACCTTGTGACCTTGACCTTGGCGAAAATGAAAAATCGAGCTCGGTGTGGCAATGCAGGTGCCATTGGGATAACCAATACCGAAACCCTGACAGATTTGACAAATCCCCTAGGAGAAGATGCAAATTGAAATCGGCTACCCCTAAAAACACAATTCGCAATTCTAAGTTTGTGACCTTGTGGCCTTGACCTTGGTACGAAAATTAAAAATCGAGCTCCGTGGGGCTATGCAATTGCCATTGGGCTAACTAAATACCGAAACCCCTGCCAGATTCGACAAACCCCTCGGAGATGATGGATTTTTATGTCAAAATTCGCAATTTTCTAAGTTCGTGACCTTGTGACCTTGACCTTGGGACGAAAATGAAAAATCGAGCTCCGTGTGGCTTGCAGGTGCCATTGGGCTAACCGAATACCGAAACCCCTGTCAGATTCGACAAACCCCCTAGGAGAAGATGCAAATTGAAATCGGCTACCCCCTAAAAACACATGTTTTTTGGCATGGCTCCGCCAATAGGGCGCACCACACCCATTCTCAGGAAAACACAACGAGATCATGATATAAACCTCCCACCAAATTGTTATCAGGATCGGATCAAAACCCACGGAGCTATGCTCGGGACAGACAGACAGACAGACAAGCCGGTAGGCGGACATGGGTAGTCGACAACCCAATAGAACCTGATGCGATGGGCCCCTTCGATGGGGAATGACCTGAGGATGAAGCACAAGAAAATTCATGATTCCAGCTTCAAGGGTTAATGCTGCAGATTGTTTTTTCGTTTTAAATACCCCCACATTTAGAGGTTTTTCGGCCGTTGCTAGGCAACGGAGGGGTCCATTGCAACGGCTCTTTCTCACACATAACTAGGACATACCATGAACCTACCATACCAGTTTCATGTATATGTGACTCATAGTCTCTGAGATATAATGAACTTCGTTTTTTATTGTTTTCGACCAGGTTCATTCAAAGTCTATCTTCTCCGACAGTTTTCATAGGATCCGCGGAAATTTTTGACAATATGGCTGAATCTACTGCCCACAGTCGCTCTTGGCCCGATTTTTGATTTTCCAAAAAATAATTTTTTTATTATTTTCAAAACTTCAAAGTCCCGTTGTTAGGCAACGGTGGTGTCCATAGCAACGGTTCTCCTTGCACACAACTAGGTCATGGTATGAACCACCAACCAAGTTTCATCGAAATCGCCATTGTATTAACTAAAATCGCCATTTTAAATACTCATATAAAGGGTGAACAAATCTCAAAAAAAAATTTGGGGCCTTTTTTTTTTTTCGACTAATCGAATTCCCAACAGACAAGCGGTAGGCGGACATGGGTAGTCGCCTACCCAATAGACCTGACGCGATGGGCCCGTTCGATTGGGCATGACCTGAGGATTAAGCACAAGAAAATTCATGATTCCAGCTTCAAGGTTAATGCTGCAGATTGTTTTTTCGTTAAAATAGCCCCACATTTAGAGGTTTTTCGCGCGTTGCTAGGCAACGGAGGGGACCATAGCAACGGTTCTTTCTCACACATAACTAGGACATACCATGAACCTACCATACCAGTTCATGTAATCTGACTCATAGTCTCTGAGATATAACGAACTTCGTTTTTTTATTGTTTTCGACCAGGTTCATTCAAAGTCTATCTTCTCCGACAGTTTTCATAGGATCCGGCTGGAAATGTTTGACAATATGGCTGAATGTACTGCCCACAGTCGCTCGTGGCCTGATTTTTGATTTTTGAAAAAATAAATTTTTTATGATTTTTCAAATATTTCAAAGTCCCGTTGCGAGCAACAGTGGAGTCCATAGCAACGCTTCTCATTTGCACACAACTCGGTCAAGGTATGAACCTACCATCCAAGTTTATTCGAAATCGCCATTGTATTAACGAGCACTGGACCGAACAGACAGACAGACAACAAGCCGGTAGGCGGACATGGGTAGTCGACTACCCAAGAGACCTGACGCGATGGCCCATTCGATGGGAATGACCTGGGATTAAGCACAATAAAATTCATGATTCTAGCTTCAAGGGTTAATGCTGCAGATTGTTTTTTCGTTAAAATACCCCCACATTTAGAGGTTTTTCGGCCGTTGCTAGGCAACGGAGGGGTCCATGGCAACGGTTCTTTCTCACACAAAACTAGGATATGCATGAACCTACACCTACCAGTTTCATGTATATCTGACGCATAGTCTTTGAGATATAACAAACTTCGTTTTTTTATTGTTTTCGACCAGGGTTCATTCAAAGTCTCTTCTCCGACAGTTTTCATAGGATTTGCTGGAAATTTTGACAATATGGCTGAATGTACTGCCCACAGTCGCTCGTGGCCGATTTTTATTTTCGAAAAAATAAATTTTTTATGATTTTTCAAATATTCAAAGTCCCGTTGCGAGGCAACAGTGGAGTCCATAGCAACGCTTCTCATTTGCACACAACGAGGTCATGGTATGAACCTACCAACCCAGTTTCATCGAAATCGCCATTGTAAGAACTGAAATCGCCATTTTAAATACTGATAATAAGGGTAGAACAAATCTCAAAAAAAAAAAATTTTTCGACAAGATCGACTACCCAACATATCGACGGAAAAACTGATAATAAGGGTAGTACAAATTTCCAAATTTTTTTTTTTTGAAAAAATTTTTTTTCGACGAGTTCGACTACCCAACAAACATTTCGACGAAAAAAATGATAATATGGAAGAAACAATTTCAAAATTTAAATTTTTTTTTTCGACTGGATCGACTACCCAACAGACAGACGACTGACAAGCCGTAGGCGACATGGGTAGTCGACTACTCAATATAACCTGACGCGATGGGCCCGTTCGATGGGAAACCTGAGGATTAAGCACAAGAAAATTCATTATTCTCGCTTCAAGGGTTAATGCTGCAGATTGTTTTTTCGTTAAATACCCCACATTTAGAGGTTTTTCGGCCGTTGCTCGGCAACGGAGAGGTCCATAGCAACGGTCTTTCTCACACATAACTAGGACATACCATGGACATACCATGAACCTACCATACCAGTTTCATGTATATCTGACTCATAGTCTCTGAGATATAACAAACTTCGTTTTTTTATTGTTTTCAACCAGGGTTCATTCAACGTCTATCTTCTCCGACAGTTTTCGTAGAATCCGGCTGGAAATTTTGACAATATGGCTGAATGTACTGCCCACAGTCGCTCGTGGCCCGATTTTTGATTTTCGAAAAAATAAATTTTTTGTTTTTAAAATATTTCAAAGTCCCGTTGCTAGGCAACGGTGTGTCCATAGCAACGGTTCTCATTTGCACACAACTAGGTCATGGTATGAACCTACCATCCAAGTTTCATCGAAATCGCCTGTATTAACGGACACTGGACCGAACAGACAGACAGACAGACAAGCGATAGCGGACATGGCGGACTTCAACGGGACAACGGGACTTTGTACTGCCCATTGTATTAATTAAATCGACATTTTAAATACTGATAATAAGGGTAGAACAAATCTCAAAAAAATAAATTGGGGCCTTTTTTTTTTTTTCGACTAGATCGAATTCCCAACAGACAGCCGGTAGGCGGACATGGGTAGTCGCCTACCCAATAGAACCTGACGCGATGGGCCGTTCGATTGGGAATGACCTGAGGATTAAGCACAAGAAATCATGATTCCAGCTTCAAGGGTTAATGCTGCAGATTGTTTTTCGTTAAAAAAGCCCCACATTTAGAGTTTTTCGGCCGTTGCTAGGCAACGAGGGGACCATAGCAACGGTTCTTTCTCACACATAACTAGGACATACCATGAACCTACCATACCAGTTTCATGTATATCTGACTCATAGTCTCTGAGATATAACGAACTTCTTTTTTTATTGTTTTCGACCAGGGTTCATTCAAAGTCAATCTACTCCGACAGTTTTCATAGGATCCGGCTGGAATTTTTTGACAATATGGCTGAATGTACTGCCCACAGTCGGACGTGGCCCGATTTTTGATTTTCGAAAAAATACTTTTTTTATGATTTTTCAAAAATTTCAAAGTCCCGTTGCTAGGCAACGGTGTGTCCATAGCAACGGTTCTCATTTGCATACAACTAGGTCATGGTATGAACCTACCAACCAAGTTTCATCGAAATCGCCATTGTATTAACTGAAATCGCCATTTTAAATACTGATAATAGGGTAGAACAAATGTCAAAAAAAAAACATTTTTTTTCGACTAGATCGCCTACCCAACATATCGATGGAAAAACTGATAATGAAGGTAGAACAAATTTCAAAAAAAACATTTTTTGAAAAAAAAAATATTTTTCGACGAGATCGACTACGCAACAAACATATCGACGGAAAAACTGATAATATGGGTAGAACAAATTTCAAAATTAAAAAAAAAAATTTTTTTTTCGACTGGATCGACTACCCAACAGACAGACAGCCAGACAAGCCGGTAGGCGGACATGGAAGTCGACTATCCAATAGAACCTGACGCGATGGGCCCTTCCATGGTGGGAATGACCTGAGGATTAAGCACAAGAAAATTCATGATTCGAGCTTCAAGGGTTAATGCTGCAGATTGTTTTTTCGTTGAAATACCCCACATTAGAGGTTTTTCGGCCGTTGCTCGGCAACAGAGGGGTCCATAGCAACGGTTCTTTCTCACACATAACTAGGACATACCATGAACCTACCATACCAGTTTCATGTATATCTGACTCAGTCTCTGAGATATAACGAACTTCGTTTTTTTTGTTTTCGACCAGGGTTCATTCAAAGTCTATCTTCTCCGACAGTTTTCATAGGATCCGGCTGGAAATTTTTGACAATATGGCTGAATGTACTGCCACAGTCGCTCATAGCCCGATTTTTATTTTCGAAAAATAATTTTTTTATGATTTTCAAATACTTCAAAGTCCCGTTGTTAGGCAACGATGGTGTCCATAGCAACGCTTCTCATTACATAGTCATGGTATGAACCTACCAACCAAGTTTCATCGAAATCTCCATTGTATTAACTGAGCACTCGACCGAACAGAGGGACAGACAGACAGACAAGACGGTAGGCGGACATGGTAGTCGACGACCCAAAAGAACCTGACGCGATGGGCCCGTTCGATGGGGAATGACCTGAGGATTAAGCACAAGAAAATTCATGATTCTAGCTTCAAGGGTTAATGCTGCAGATTGTTTTTCGATTGTTTTAATGGTTCTCATTTGCACACAACTAGGTCATGGTATGAACCTACCAACCAAGTTTCATCGAAATCGCCATTGTATTAACGGAGCACTGGACCGAACAAAGGGACAGACAGAAAGACAGACAAACATATCACGGAAAAAGTGATAATCAGGGTAGAACAAATTTCAAAAAATATATTTTTTGAAAAAAAAATTGTTGTCAACTAGATCGACTACCCAACATATTGCGGAAATACTGATAATAAGGGTAGATCAAAAAAAAAAATTCGCATTTTTTTTTCGACTTGATCGACTACCCAACAAGTCAGTAGGCGGACATGGGTAGTCGACTACCCAATAGAACCTGACGCGTGGGCCCGTTCGATGGGAATGACCTGAGGATTAAGCACAAGAAAATTCATGATTCTAGCTTCAAGGGTTAATTCTGCAATTGTTTTTCGTTAAAATACCCCACATTTAGAGGTTTTTCGGCCGTTGCTAGGCAACGGAGGGGTCCATAGCAACGGTTCTTTCTCACACATAACTAGGACATACCATGAACCTACCTACCAGTTTCATGTATATCTAACTCATAGTCTCTGAGATATAACGAACCTCATTTTTTTTGTTTCAACCAGGTTTCATTCAACGTCTATCTTCTCCGAACGTTTTCGTAGGATCCGGCTGGAAATTTTTGACAATATGGCTGAATGTACTGCCCACAGTTGCTCGTGGCCCGATTTTTGATTTTCGAAAAATATTTTTTTTGGATTTTTAAAATATTTCAAAGTCCCGTTGCTAGGCAACGGTGGTTCCATAGCAACGCTTCTCATTTGCACACAACTAGGTCATGGTATGAACTACCGTCCAAGTTTCATCGAAATCGCCATTGTATTAACTAAAATCGCATTTTAAATACTGAATAAGGGTAGAACAAATTTCAAAAAAAAATTGGGGGCCTTTTTTTTTTTAGACTAGATCGAATTCCCAACAGACAAGCCGGTAGGTGGACATGGGTAGTCGCTACCCAATAGAACCTGACGCGATGTCCCGTTCAATGGGGAATGACCTGAGGATTAAGCACAAGAAAATTCATAATTCTCGCTTCAAGGTTAATGCTGCAGAATGTTTTTTCTATTAAAATACCCCACAATTAGAGGTTTTTCGGCCGTTGCGAGCAACGGAGGGGTCCTGGCAACGGTCCTTTCTCACACAAAACTAGGACATACCATGAACCTACCATACCAGTTTCATGTATATCTGACTCATAGTCTCTGAGATATAACGAACTTCGTTTTTTTATTGTTTTCGACCAGGGTTCATTCAAAGTCTATCTTCTCCGACAGTTTCATAGGATCCGGCTGGAAATTTTTGACAATATGCTGAATGTACTGCCCACAGTCGCTCGTGGCTCAAATTTTGATTTTCGAAAAAATATATTTATATGATTTTTCAAATATTTCAAAGTCCCGTTGCTAGGCAACGGTGGTGTCCATAGCAACGGTTCTCATTTGCACACAACTAGGTCATGGTATGAACCTACCAACCAACTTTCATCGAAATCGCCATTGTATTAACGGGACACTGGACCGAAACAGAGGACAGACAGACAGACAGACAAGCCGTAGGCGGACATGGGTAGTCGCCTACCCAATAGAACCTGACGCGATGGGCCCGTTCGATTGGGAATGACCTGAGGATTAAGCACAAGAAAATTCATGATTCCAGCTTCAAGGGTTAATGCTGCAGATGTTTTTTCGTTAAAATACCCCCACATTTAGAGGTTTTCGGCCGTTGCTAGGCAACGGAGGGGAGCATAGCAACGGTTCTTTCTCACACATAACTAGGACATCCATGAACCTACCATACCAGTTTCATGTATATCTGACTCATAGTCTCTGAGATATAACGAACTTCGTTTTTTATTGTTTTCAACCAGGGTCATTCAACGTCTATCTTCTCCGACAGTTTTCGTAGATCCGGCTGGAAATTTTTGACAATATGGCTGAATGTACTGCCCACAGTCGCTCGTGGCCCATTTTTGATTTTCGAAAAATAGTTTTTTTAATGATTTCAAAAACTTCTAAAGTCCCGTTGTTAGGCAAACGGTGGTGTCCATAGCAACGGTTCTCATTTGCACACAACTAGGTCATGGTATGAACCTACCAACCAAGTTTCATCGAAACGCCATTGTATTAACTAAAATCGCCATTTTAAACCCTGATAATAAGGGTAGAACAAATCTCAAAAAAAAACATTTGGGGCCTTTTTTTTTTTAGACTAGATCGAATTCCCAACAGACAAGCGGTAGGTGGACATGGGTAGTCGCCTACCCAATAGACCTGACGCAATGGGCCCTTCGATGGGAAATGACCTGAGGATTAAGCACACGAAAATCATGATTCGAGCTTCAAGGCGTTAATGCTGCAGATTCTTTTTTCGTTAAAATACCCCACATTTAGAGGTTTTTCGGCCGTTTCTAGGCAACAGAGGGGTCCATAGCAACGGTTCTTTCTCACGCATTACTAGGACATACCATGAACCTACCATTCCAGTTTCATGTATATCTGACTCATAGTCTCTGAGATATAACGAACTTCGTTTTTTTTTATTGTTTTCGACCCGGTTTCATTCAAGTCTTTCTTCTCCGACAGTTTTTCATAGTATCCGGCTGAAATTTTGAAAATATGCTGAATGTTACGCCCACAGTCGCTCATGCCCCGATTTTGATTTTCGAAAAATTATTTTTATGATTTTCAAATACTTTAAAGTCCCGTGTTAGGCAACGATGGTGTCCATAGCAACGCTTCTCATTTGCCACACAACTCGGTCATGTATGAACCTACCAACCAAGTTTCATCGAAATCGCCCATTGTATTAACGGAGCACTGGACCGAACAAAGGGACAGACAGACGACGACAAACATATCGACGGAAAAAATGATAATCAGGTAGAACAAATTTCAAAAAAAAATTTTTTGAAAAAAAAATTGTTTTCGACTAGATCGACTACCCAACAGACAGACAGAGAGACAGACAAAACATATCGAGGAAATACTGATAATAAGGGTAGAACAAATTCAAAAAAAAATTTGAAAAAATTTTTTTCTACGAGATCGACGACCCCAACATATCGACGGAAATACTGATAATAAGGAAGATCAAAAAAAAAAAATTCGAATTTTTTTTCGACTCGATCGACTACCCAACAAGCCAGTAGGCGGACATGGGAAGTCGACTATCCAATAGAACCTGACGCGATGGGCCCCTTCGATGGGGAATGACCTGAGGATTAAGCACAAGAAAATTCATAATTCCTAGTTTCAAGGGTTAATGCTGCAGATTGTTTTTCGTTAAAATACCCCACATTTAGAGGTTTTTCGGCCCGTTGCTTGGCAACAGAGGGACCTAGCAACGGTTCTTTCTCAACATAACTAGGACATACATGAACCTACCATACCAGTTCATTATATTCTGACTCATAGTCTCTGAGATATAACAAAACTTCCTTTTTTTATTGTTTTCGACCAGGTTCATTCAAAGTCTATCTTCTCCGACAGTTTTCATAGGAGCCGCTGGAAATTTTTGACAATATGGCGAATGTACTGCCACAGTCGCTCATGGCCCGATTTTTGATTTTTCGAAAAAATAATTTTTTTATGATTTTTCAAATACTTCAAAGTCCCGTGTTTGCAACGATGGTGTCCATAGGCAACGCTTCTCATTTGCACACACTCGGTCTATGGTATGAACCTACCAACCATTTTCATCGAAATCGCCCATTGATATTAAACGGAGCCACGAACGAACCAGAGAGACAGACAGACAGAAAGCCGGTAGGCGACGATGGGTAGTCGCCTCCCCAATAGAACCTGACGCGATGGGCCCGTCTCGATTGGGAATGCCTGACGATGAAGCACAAGA
>CM068957.1:11773278-11799631 GCA_035128595.1 Eptatretus atami | reverse complement strand
TCTCTCTCTCTCTCTCTCTCTTGGTCGATGCAACTCAAAGGCACTTCATTTATTTGGATGATTTTTATTGAAGTTACAACAGCTGGCAGGATAGCCTGAAAGTATGCCAGCATGCCTCTGAGTTGTCTCGCCTGGGTTCGGATCGTGGCGCAGTCAATCCAGTTTTTCACAGGCAGGGTGATTTATCAATGTGAGTGCCCTCCCTTGGATGGACACTAAACTGGCGTCCCATCTGCTGGCATTAGTTGGTGTATGTGAAAGATCCCACGGTATACGTCGAGAAGAGTTGTCGAGCTATCGCCGACACCTTGAACAAATTTACAAGTTCCTGCCCTAACCAGCAGGGGGCACTGCATCAGTGGCACAACTGCGCTCCCATCACCGATACAAACCAGCAGCCACAGGCTGCACACGAAATGAATGGATAGATTTAACTTACACTGCAATTAAAAACGCATGGTTTGCTAATAGCCAGATAGCACCATGAAGGACTTATGTTTGAGGACGTAGCTTATGCATATGAACTTTTCTGACTTTACAAAAGGAAAATTAATCCTGATGAAGTTATTAAAGATAATTAATGCTCATGATTTTCAATGAGTCCATCTTTGCGGTAAAGAAGTATAACATTAATGTGAATAAACACAGAATCAGGTAAAGATAGCCTTCTCCTTGAACTTTGCTCTTGCAAGTAAAAACAGGTGAGAAACCCTTTTGGATTATTTGTCTTTTAAACAATATCCAAACTTCATGATTATTAAATATATATTTATTTATACTTACTTTCTCTTTTTTCTTCCCCACTCAATTGTCCTTTTTATTTTTCATCAAACGGTTTTATTTTATTTTCTCTCAACTTTAATTTTACATTTTCCCAAGTATCAATCAAACAAACCAAATTATAATATGTTGGCACAAATTCAGTCTGGGGCCATCTACATTCTACATATTACGTATCCAAAGTGGCAGAATTTAAAATGTTTTCCCACCCAATTCCTTCCCAATCCAAGCACATTGTTAGCAACAGCCATGCGACACCCTCTCCAAACCATCCCGCTTCCTCTCCGTATGATTCAGAGATGTGTGTTATGAGATCTTACACCTCGACCCGAGTCAGGCACCTTTGTGGAGATGTATACAAGCACCAGGATATAAACGAGCATGCTAGTATATTACCATTCCCGCCAGACAATGTTTTCTATCTCTTCTGCCTGAACAATTTTTATAGCTCCTTCCTTCCACTGATTAACACATGTTCAATTGTTCATGCATCCATTGTGTCCACTTTTACCTGTTCACTTCCAACAATTACTCCCCGCTCCTCTTCACCATCCGATTTATTAAATTTCCTCGACTTGGTAAATTTACAGCTGCAGAATGTGAGTGCAATCCTCCTGGAACAGCATTTACACATCGACATTCCTCCCAAATCTACATGACACAATCAAACTATTGAGACTCTCGTCTACATCCCTCCGTCGCAACTGCCCATGTCACCGTGGCATGCATCGACCAGAACGCAAGTCATCCTGGAGAATGGGGCACATTGTTTCAATGCTATAGAATGGTTAGAAAATTTGATTGTTTGGTGAAAGCATAAATTACAATTAATTAAAAATTGACCTGACAGTCATGGTTTTGATGGCTGCTTAACACAGAACCCCCCCCCGCCCCCTTTTCCCCTTCCAGCCGAAAACTCGACCCACGGACAACATGGTGAGCACAAACCCACCCTTTACCCACCACATTCGTGCCCATGCATACATAATATGTAGAAAGTTCCTCTCCAATGAGGCCTCCCTACCGTCGAAATTTTGTAATACGTCCCAAAGCTATAGTAACTTAAGTTAACAACTTTACCAGTTTGGTGTTTTACATTTTGACGGGTATACAGTGCAAAGACTGCAATGAAAAGGCAAAGTGAGAATTAGGAGTGAAAGTTCAGAGAAAACTTTTTACAAGCGGTTGGAACTGACTTCTTTGGAAAATGTTCGATTGAGGTAGAAATGATTCGAGCTGATTGTGAAAAATAAATATATCCATTTGCACACGTAATTTTTCTTTTCATAAATCCAATCATTTATCGTTGTTGCATAAACAGTGTATTTATCCGCAAACAGAATTTTTTTTTTTTTAAATCAGGGTATAAAACGCGAGATATCATAAGAGACAACAGAGTCAGCATAACAAAAACTGAATATAATATGTAAAACAAGCAGAAAAACACTTCATTATTTCGGTACCTTTGATAGTTATGTTTAAATAAATAAAAAGATCCTTGCCGTTTTAATATATTTTAAATGTACATGCACGGCTTAAACTTTAAGGAATAAGTTAGATACATGACATCAGGAATGGCAAAGTAAGCAGACAGAATACGTGATGAAACTTCAAAAAAATTACAAGGGATGGGAGGAGAAGAAGAAGAAATAATAAAAAGACAAGACAATAAATGAAAACAAAGAGGCAATCTGGACGGAAAAGAAGAGTGAAGGGAAAATGGGGGGTGGGGGTGTAAACCAATTTGGTGTAAAGAGAAGGATCCATGGGGAGAGAAAACAAACAAGGAATGGAATACACAGACAAACACAAGTAGACATGTAGACACATAAGTCCTGAGCAATAGAAGATGGTGCTAGGAGCGTAACTTAATGCTCTGCAGAGCGCACACACACGCTGTGTTGATGCGGATGAAGCGCCATTGCACGTGACGTCCATTTTCCTTCGTGAGGGCACGCACGAAGGACTGCGTTGTCTTGCACTGAGACCGCCAATACCGCTTGTCCACACCGCGGCAACCCCACTGCGGGGCCAAGCTGCTGCGGCACCAGGTCTCATAGAAGTATTGACTGAGCAGGCCTGTATTAGTCCGAATGTTCTTTAATACCTCCACGACATTCCCTTTGATGTCAATGGCCACCGACTTGTTGGTCCACCCACTGTCGCTGTCGCATACTGGGAGCTGCCGTTGTGCTCCATGCATCCGGCGCCTGGTATATCGCTTCGCGCGACCACGGTTCACGTTTCCTGTACAGTCATTCGATTGTTGCAGACGTGGTGGAGATCGAGGGGCCTCTGATCGGAACATAACTCTTGAGGAAAACATGTCCTCTTCTGCACCACTGCTGTCCATCCCAGTGAGATGAACATGCAGTGATTCCCGTAAAAAGCAGAGTGCGGCTTCTGCAGCAGCTGCGGCCACGGCCTGTCGATCATTCTCCCAGCCCACTCCAGGTGGCAGGTTTTTGAGGATACCTTTGGTGAGAAGGTCGGGGTGAATTATATTGCCCATGGCTGCCACTCCAGTTTGCTCATCCTCTGAAGGGGGTGCGCAGGTAATATGCTCATGCTTTCGTGGGGACGACTCAGTATCTCTCAGCAAAAACAGAAGCATGGCCAGAGGCAGAGTGCACATTCCACAGCCAGCCTGCAGGATCTGCAGAAAGAGCACACATGCTCTCAGAATGACATCAATGGCCAATTGCATAATGGAGGTTTCAACTGAAAGCATAAATACCTGTTGCTTGCAATGAACTCTAAGCCCATATCGACTCCAAGTTTATATCTGACAACTTCATTTCTGAACAATAATGGTTGGTACCAAACCTCAGAAGAAGTTTATTTTTTTTTTTAAACAAGTCTGCACACGATGCTCAATTACCTGCACTGTGTCATGAAGAATGACGAATTGCAGCTACTTTTTTACCCCCAAAAATTCCTGGTATAATGAATCAGCTTAAGAATCCCTCTGCACGTGATGGCGAACACACCAATGTGCTTTGTGCCACTCAACCATGTCAAACAACTTTTACAAAAGAAACTAGAAAACATCTCAAAATGTAAAGCCTGTCCACGTCTGCTTTGTACTCAAAATTAACTTGATGAAAACGAGAGTTAAAAAAAAAACATTGCACAATTTATTCATTTTTGTTCTCCACAATCTCGTAATGGAGGTTTGTTGAAGATTTGAGGACAAAAGCTCAATTGGTAAAAATGTTACGACCTGGACATAACACACTGAATCTCAATAGTAAACAAGGGTTTTAATTAAAACATTTATGGCTGGTCTACCACTTCAACAATTATAACATCCTGACAATCCTTTATCCCCTATTGGGAGTAGAATGAGATGTGCCAAGTTTCAATTTTTTCATATCAGCGGGTTTCAGAGATATCATGCTATATTTTTTTGTGTTTAATCCAAGATGGCTGCCATATCATGTGACCAATGATGTCACAATTATAAATAATATATTCCCTTTAGGGGGTCACTCCGACCCAGAAAATTTAGTGTCAATTGGACAAGTGGTTGCTGAGAAAAAAATGTTAAAAAACAATAATAGAGCAAAAAAATGGGTCAAACAATCATAATAACTAGAAGGGTACTCGGTCGAGTGCATACCTCCGCTACATAATGCCTGATCCACGAGAACATCTCGGGCCCAATATGTTTTTGAAATATCATGCTATACAGTACTGTATCGTTTTTGGCCCCATCTCTCAATGGTGAAGAATCACTTTAAAGTTTAAATAATTCTCATATCCAGATCCGGATTTGGATCTTCATCAAAGTCGAATCAATTTGTCCTTGTGAAAAACCCCACCTGTCCACCAAGTTTCGTCCGAATCCGTCCACAACTTTTTGAGATATCGTGCTATATATCAGTTTTGCCCAATCTCTCAATGATGAAGAATCACTTAAAAAATTTTTATCAGATCTGGATCCAGATCTGGATCTTCACCGAAATTGAATCAATTCTTCCATGTGACACACCCAACAAGTCAACCAAGTTCCATCCAAATCCGTCCACAACTTTTTGAGATATCGTGCTATATATCGTTTTTGGCCCCATCTCTCAATGGTGAAGAATCATTTTTAAATTCTAGTCGTTGGATCCGGATCTTCATCAAAATCAAATCAATTCTTTCTTGTCACACACTCAAACTGTCCACCAAGTTTCATCCGAATCCGTCCACACCTTTTTTGAGATATTGTGCTATTTATCGGTTTCGCCCTATCTCTCAATGGTGACGAATCACTTTAGAAATTCTAGTCGTCGAATCCGGATCTTCGCCAAAATCTAATCAGTTCAGCCTTATCACACACCGATCCTGTCCACAAAATTTCATCCGGATCTGTCCACAACTTTTTGAGATATCCTGTACACAATCAGACAAACAAACAGACAGACAAACAGACAGAAATGGGTGAAAACATAACCTCCTTCAACTTCGGTGGAGGAGATAAAAATAGGACCGTGCATCCTGAAGCTCACCTGGATCAGGAGCAATAGTCACTCAAAGCCCCAGCGGACCCCCTTAGACCCTGATTTTTTTTTTAATGTCATGAACAACTTTGGTACATCACGTGTGATGAGGGTTGTGATCAAGTTTCATTGAAATTGTGTGTGTGGTTTCGGAGAAAATAGCAAATATTTATTTTGGGGGTCAAACTCCCCCCCCCCCCGGAATACCCCTCTAAATGAGTGCAGATTTTGATGTGGTCGATACACTTTGGTACGTTACGGGTGATGAAGGTAGTGGTCAAGTTTCATTGAAATTGTGTGTGTCGTTTTTTTGGAGAAGAAAGCAAATACGTATTTGGGGGTGGGGGGGTCAAAAAACCCCCATAGACCCCCTCAATGAGCATCGATTTTGCTGCGGTCACTAAACCTTCATTAGACATCAGATATGAAGCTTATGGCCAAGTTTAATCAAAATCGTGAGTTTGGTTCAAGCGATAATGACTGAAGCGTTTACGGACTGACTGACTGACTGAATGACTGACTCATGGACACTGCTCGATTGTGTAAGCTCACCGGACTAAAGTCCAGGGCCGGTTGCTCAAAGCATCGTTAATTTAATGATCGATTAGGCTTAATCGATCATTAAATTCCTTAACGATAGATTAGCAAATGACAGGATTTAACAGTGTTGCTCAAAGAAGGGTTAAGAGGGATTTAATCGATCGTTAAAGTTAACGATAGCTTTGAGCAACAGCATTAAATCTATGTTTAATTTAACGATAGGTTTAATCGATCGTTAGGCTAATGATAGGTTTAACGATGCTTTGAGCAACCGGGCCCAGGTGAGATAATAATAATAATAATCATCATAAATTATTTTAGCAAAATTATGAATGTCTTCTCCATATCAATACTAATAAATGTCAGTGTGTGTGTGTGTGTGTGTGTGTGTGTGTGTGTGTGTGTGTGTCCTCCACAACTCCAAAACCATAAAACCTCGCAGCCTGAAACTTTGAATGCATTTTAAGGAAACTCTAAGGAAGTGCAAGAGTGAAAATCGGGTGTTTGGGTTAATTAGAACAACACTTTTCAAGATAATTAACAGCCTTATTTAATTATATCCTTTATCAGTCCCATCCTTGCGCACCCTCGGACACCTCGTTCACACTTGATGGGGTCATAATTCGCCATTTTGTTCGGCACATGCAAACATGCCTCGATTTGGAAACACGATCTACATTCACGGTCCAATTGAAGTATATAATCAAACTATTAGGTTGGATTTGAGAATCGGATCTGGTGGACAAAATGTGTCGAAATCTGGAGTGAAATCAGAAATTTTCAATAAATGAGCGATTTTTTTTTAATTTTTATTTATAACTAAGTGTATTTATTAAAGCAAAGCATAAAACTTAACTTTTTCTACTGTTCGGACGATTATATCATGTGATGAAAAGATTAAGGAATATGCAGAAAGTATAACTTCATTGAGCGCAACAATGCTTTCAGACTGCTTTTGCAATCCATGACAATACAGTAACAGGGGTCCTTTTTTTTTTAAATATTACATACGCAGTTTGCTCTTTCTTTTGGGCGATTTGCTTACATTACAAATATTAGTTTAAAGTTAAAAATGTTTTAATAAAAAATGCTCCACCCGGTTTACATAGAACAGGGCAGTTAAAAGAAAACGCTGCTGTTTGGCCGTGTTTTATCTCCCTGGTAATGCCTGGTATGCTGCCTTCAGTCCCCTCCTCGTGCTCCTTCCTTCCCTCATGCTGCTTCTCCCTCCCTGTTCTGCTTCCCTCCTCCTCTCTGCCCTTCCTACGCCTCCCTGTGCTGCCTTCCCTCCTCCTCTCGCTTCCCTCCTCCTCGTGGCTACTTCCCTCCCTCCTCGTGCTGCTTCCCTCTTCCTCCCTGCGCCTTCCCTCCCTCCCTCACGCTGCTTTCTTACTCCTCACGTCACTACTATCCCTCTCTATCTCTCTCTATCCTCTCTTCTCTCTCTCTCTCTCTCTCTCTCTCTCTCTCTCTCTCTCCACCCCTCTCTCTCTCTCTCTTCCTCTCTCCACCCTCTCTCTCTCTTCTCCGTCTCTCTCTCTCTCTCTCTCTTTCTTCTCTCCTCTCTCCCACCCCTTCTTCTTCTCTCTCTTTCTCTCTCTCTCTTCCCTATCCCTCTCTCCTATCTCTCTCTCACCTAGTCCGTCTCTCTCCGCCACCTACCCCCTCTTCTTCTTATCTCTCATCCCTTCTCTCTCTCTCTTTCTCTCTTTCTCTTCTCTCAACCCTATCCCTCTTCCTCTCTCCCACCCTATCATCTCTCTTCCACCCATCCAATCTATCTATCCCCTATCCCTTCTCTCTCTCCCACCTATCCTTCCTCTCTCTCCCACCCTATCTCTTCTCCCACCCTACCCTCTCTCTCCCCCTATCCTCTCTCTCTAACCCTATCCTCTCTTCTCCCACGCCTCCCTTCTCTCTCCACCCTATCCTCTCTCTCTCCACCTATCCTCTTCTCTCTCCACCCTATCCCCCTTTCTCTCTTCTCCCACCCTATCCCCCCCATTCTCTCTCCTCCCACCTTCCCTCTCTATTCTCTCTCCCACCCTATCCTCTCTCTCTTCTCACCTATCCCTTCTCTCTTCACTATTCTACTCTCTCTTCCCATACCGTCTCTCTCCCACCCCTCATCCCCTCTTCAGTATCTTCTCTCCCCCATCCCTTCTCTCATCTCCCCCTTTCTCTTCTCTCTCTCTTCCACCCCTATCCTCCTCTCTCTTCCACCCCTACTCGCTCTCTCTCTCCACCCCTACCCCTCTCTCTCTCCCACCCCTACCCTCTTCTCTCCCACCCCTACCCTCTCTCTCTCCCACCCTACCCTCTCTCTACACCCCTACCCCTCTCTATCCTCCCCTACCCCTCTTCTATCCCTCCCGTTCCATATCTCTCCTCCCCTCCTCTCTCTCTCCCCTCCATCCTCTCTCCTCCCTTCCTTCCCCCTCCCTCCCTCTCTATACTTCCCTTCCCGGTCAAAAAAAATGACCGATCCTTTATTCTCCCCCCCCCCCCTCCACAATATTCCTGTCAGCGAAGTTACGGGTTGCATTGCTATTTCTTATAATAAAGCTCTGTTGAAAATTTGATAACAAAAGCTCAAATGATAAAAACAAATTGTGGCCTGGACAGACACACAGAAGTGATTGCAAAACCCCGTCTTCCACTGCATGGGGGACATTATCAACTGCAATTTTGACTTTGTGAACTGCAGTTGAAAAACCAGGTGTGGCTGATGTTTCGGGCATTAATCCTCCATCAGAGCAAATGCTCGGCCACATTTCACTTTCTACGACAGTAAACATACTCTTATTAACTTTAGTCTTATTAACGTCCATTGTTTCAATCATGTCTGCCACCACAGACAGACACTCACTCACTTTCACAGAGACTTGTACTCCGTTGTACCTTTTACCAGACTTTGGCAGCTGTTTGGGTAAGGGTTATTAAGATTAGAGTTAGGGTGAGATTTATGGTTAGGGTTTATGGTTCAACAATAATAATAATAATAACATTAATAATAACTCGAGATTTAATGGAACACTGTACCCCATGGAGTCTTGAGTAAAAGTCTTGAGAAAAATGAGGATCTTTTCAATTCTTGCTTTGCGTTTCCGAGCACGATCTATATTTCTGACAAGTCGCAATTTTGTCTGAATCTCAATTTCCCCCTCCCCCACCCCACAACGCTGAGAGTGAGGGGCAAATTTGATTGCTCAAGATGGCATAAAATGGAAAAATATTATGTCCTCGTATTGTACTGCTCAACTTGGAAATGACAAGAAATGACAATAAGGCGATTTATATTTACACATAATTCAATTTTCAAGAATATATAATTCAATTTAAATAAAATAAAGATCTTGAAGGTTGTAGAAAAAAAAAAAACTTTTTTCGGAAGTCTACCGCCATTGATGCACCGTCTTTTACACCACCAAATTTAACATGTGAAATTAGTTATTCGTGCCTGTTTTTTGTGTCCTTTGTGACGTCCCTAAAAACAGTCCATTTCCTCTTTGGAATTGCTTTGACTGCCAGACTGAAACTAATGCCTTACTCCTCTGTGCACAATGAAAAATTTCATTTCATTGATTTGAACAAAACTTGATATTGCGCGTCAATGTGAAAAAAAAACAGAGAAAAGAAAGTCGAAGAAATTATTGTGCGTAATCTTCTAAACACAATTTTATTTATTAATGAACACGGAAGTATTACATCAAAATGGCGGTTTATTTTATGCTTAAAAATACATCGTTCTTTGTCTATACTAAATGTTTGAGATTTTTTAATAAATCATTTCAAGAAGAAAAAAAAAGATAGCTCTAGCGAACTATACCGCTGAGGTTGTTTACCTTGATCAAATTCTCCCGAAAAGTACTTCATTGAATCGGGAATTGATTTCTAAATAATTTTTTTCGTTGCTCGATTTGAACGAAACTTGATACTGCACACCGCAGGAGAATGGTGAGTAATGTGGCCCTAAAATTTCTGCGCTATCATGTACCGTTTTGGCTGTATTTCAGGAACATACATACATACATACATACATATATATAAGATGAGAGTTTTAGTAATATATAGATGCAGGGAATTTGGCTGGCACAGCACAATTGCCTACTCCTTTTGATGTATGTCGTGCAGTCTTTGGCATTTTGATGGGATAGACAACTTGACGATCCCATCAACCATTGAGTGGATGGCATTCCCAAAGATACAGCACACCCTACCGGAATTGTATCACAATGGTAGTTCTTCATGAAGTTTGATCCCATCTGTCGTGGAACCCAGACGAGACAGCTCAATGGTGAGTATGTGACCAACTGAACTTTCTACCACCTCTAACAGGAAAAGGCAATTAGTGCAGGAAATGAGGTGCATATTATTCACATAAAATTTGTAGGAAGTTTTGGGTACAATGCGGTGTTGGACTGGCATGATATCTCGGTAGTCTGGGTTCAAGTCCAGACCAGACTACAGACTGTCATCCTGTTAGCATGCTAGCTGTTGCATAAATGAGTATGCCGTACGTCAGATTGGATGTTAAGCCATCGCTGCTGGTGCTGGATGGCGGCACCTTGGCCAAATCACCAATTTCTGCCATCAATAGTGCTGGTAAAGCAATGACAGACCACCCAGTGCAATCCTTGCCATGAGACTGATGGGTAAGAAATTTGAATCTGTCCTTGGGTAGACAACTGATGAAATAAAAGAGAGTTTGGTAAAGAGTTCAGCTCATAGGGCTGGTTTGGTTAATGGGCTGTTTTGGACCACAGTGGCCTACCCATCGCTCAGAACAGTTTGAGTTGGACAGCTATAAAATAGATGTATTTACACTTGCAAGTCGTGGCGTAATAGGATGCCTATCATAACGACAACACACAGAGCCAGAACGATCACTCAGTGTATCCACGGCATTGGCTGTGGAATATAATATTGGATAAACAGGCTCTGAACAGGGTCAAGACCAGGACGCGATCGCTGTATGTCCACCAGAGGGCGGTCATTTCACGTCAGGAAGAATTTCCAGCCACGCATCAGGAATGCACAACCACAGTTTGTCATCTTCCAGGTTGCGTGTGATCACATCATGGGTTTCGTTCCTCCATTATTCAGCTGTTTGTTCAAGGTGGTACGTACTACGATTAAAGGTTTTACCAGCAAGGTGATCACGTCTTCGTTTCACACCTTGATCAAAATAACAATAGCTTTGTACCACGAGCATGCACAGATGGCCAAACAGCTGGGAATGATACTTGGCTCGAAAGAGAAGAGTTGAATGGCATTCCACAAGACTACGAAGAAGGGACAGTGTGAGGCTTGTAAAACAGGACTGCTGAAGTCTGCCCAAAGAAGCTCAACAAGAACCACAAGGCTTAAGTGAACTAGTTGAGCATTATTTCATGCAGAAGACAGATCCCTTCCTAAATTGCAAACAAATGTTTCACGAATATATGTCGGGGACATCTACTTATTACATACGCAGCAGGGACATTTATAAAAGCGGGTGTGAGAGCTGAAGTGAGAAATGGAAGACAAGGGAGGATGATAGGAGAGAGAAAATGGAGTGTGGGAGGATTGGGAAGAGAAGTGAAAAGTTTGTGAAAAGGAAGGCGTGAGCCATCGTTCACAAATGAGACAAGATGGTTGCAGCATTGCTGAGATGCAGCTGCAAAAGTGCCCCTGCACGTTAAAGCATGTCGAATTCGGAATTTCTTGAGGGTGCCAGCGATAACTCACCTGATCTTGAACATTCACCACCACCATCATCAACATCATCATCATCATGTACTATGGCCTATGCAGAGCGTCGGTGCTGCCGAAGCAGTTACTTCGCTGCAATCCTGGACAGGCCACTCCGACTCAGCAAGTCAGGGCAGGAATTTGGAATTTGGCCATGATGCTGGAGATAGCTCACCCACTCTTTGCGAAGGACACCGTGGGTTCTTTAACATCCACCAACTCATGCCGGTAGATGGGACGCCAAGTTCAACGTCCATCCGCCAAACGGCACACACATTGATGAATCACCCTGCATGCGTAACACCAGGATGACAGTTTATGTCTGGGTCGGGATTCGAACCCAGGCTAGACAGCTTGGAGGCGAATATACATACCTCCAGGCCATCGTGACAGCCCTAACATCCACCAGTGAATGCTATCAGATGGGACACCCGGCTTAACGGCCATCGAAGGATGGCCATTCATTGATGCAACAACACACAATGTGACATTTTCTCATCAGGTCGGGAATCGAACCCAAACAAGTTGAAAGGCTCGAACATGTTTTGCCATAACTCTTTGTGTAGGAAGCCATGAGTTGCTCGAATCGAGTTCTTATTTTGTAATATGTGAGTGCCTCACTAACCGGAAGCAATTAGTGAGCAACCGATGGCAATGGAGTAAGTGTCATGGTACGCACAAACAGTCATTGCAGAAATACAAACAGCCCACGTTCTGGCGAAACGTCAACATCGCTGGTGACGTCATGTTCATTGCTAAACAAGTCCCTTTTTTGAGAAACTCGATATTCTCTCAACATTTCTCTTCTCTTTTTTTTACTTTTGCCATTTCTACGAAGTTGGTTTCATAAACCGAGTCCTTAAGTTAGCAATCAACCTTTTGCTTTGGTGTAACCTGCAAAATTCCAGATGCTTCGACCTGGCTTATGACGTCATAGATGTCCAAAATTTCAAAAGGAAGTACAAGGTATAGCTGGAAACAGCAGCTAAAAGAGATTTGCATCATGAGATTCTGAGAATTGATAGATAGTGTCACCTACTATGAAATTAGGTTTCGAGAGGAATACCGTGGGAGTACCATGACGACCGTAAACAAGACAGTCGAGTTATTTCCTCCATAATCCCCATGCACATAACTTGAAGATAAATAAAAGTTTTGTGACAAAGCGACGCCCGTGATGACTTGAATCGAGCAGTCGACGAGTTATACAAAATAACACATTCTGTAGTGTATTGATGCTAACGATGACCATGAAGAATGAATTTAGGGATGAATGAACGATTGCTTCAATAACCCCCTCCTCGCCTTTTGTAATACGTGAATTTCAAAATGACGTATGAATGCTAAATGAGGCTTCTTGTGCATGTGCTGTGAGTGTGTTTACATTGACTCAGTTCGGCTCGACGGGCACTTTAAACCTGCTGTTACGAGCCCAAAATCTGTAATTCAAATCATCTTTTAAACATAATTTTCAGCATTTAGATGAAAGAGTGGCAATTTCAATATGGTTAACCATAATTGTTCTGTTCCTGAATGCAAATCGGATTCACGAGAATATCCGAAATACAAGAAATATCCGTGGATGATTTCCTGTTCATACAATTAGCTAGCGGTGGCCGTGGTTATAACATGCACGCACACAGGCTCACACGCACGCACACACTTCTTCTTTCACCAATAGATGCAAAAATCTTGAGTACAATTTCTCTTGTGACCCCAGAACCAAACAAAAAAAATATTTGTAATGACACTCACAGTCCATACAACTCCCACTCCCATCCCCACCCACTCCTCCTCCAAATCATGTTTAATGGTAAATATCATCTTAAACTTACGCTGTGCATCGACTAGCCCCTGATATGACCTTCCTATCGGTGTTAAGAAGCACGAAGGTTTGGTTAGAACGTGCCCATCTACGAACCTTCAGCCTTTCACGGGTACACATCGTCGGCAGTTTTTGCAATACAGACTGCAACACATCAACTCTTTGGATGAGTTGATCAGGAAGTTCTACAACTCTTTAATTGTGCAGAGCACACCCCATTCTCACAGGTATGTTTGCAAATACTTTTGACTTCTTAAAAAAAAAAAATTTTTCGCCGTTCCATTTACAAGATTTATCTGGCAGGCATAAAATATTGTAAAGTCACCTAATTGACTAGGTTAAAGGGGTTACTGCACATGCACACCGAGCAATCTGGGATGGATGATGTCATTTAAAAAGTGGCGTATTGGAAACATGAAGGACAATTATTGTGATAAACTGTTGTTTCTAGATTTGAATTTGAGCATCAATTGCTCATTTACTCCTATATGAACAAATGGGTCGAACAGAGCGAATTAATTATTTGTGGAAGGAAAAGAAGATCAAAATGAAACCGGTGACAGGAAGAGCCAGCTCAAAACAAACATCAGGAAACTTCATTAAATAAATAAACTCCCACTGTGAAAGTATTACAAGAGTCCGTGAGAATTTTTTTTCTTCAGAGACCTGTTCGAACTATCAGACAATGAAACAAATCCCCAGAAATAGACATAAGAAGTATAACTAAGTCATAATCTAACTCGATCAAAATGAGGACAATGTTTTGAAACTGAGAGGGTTTCCCTGTAACATGTCCATCTCGGTGACATTTGTACAAACATGGAGATGCTCCAGAATGCAGCATTTCCAAGACTGTTCATTTAACATTTCCACATCACTGACTCAACATCTGCTTCATGTCGAGGTCCTTCCGCTAAGTCGTGACTGGAGTCCACAAAGTTGGAGAATGTCCCAGCACGAGTCAGATAAATCTGACGCTTGACTCAAAGCAAACTCGCCACACTGACCGAGTCATCTCAGAACATTCGCCGTGCAAATCGAGTCATCTCAGCAGACTCGCCGTACAAATCGAGTCATGTAAGAAGACTCCACATACAAATAGAGTCATCTCAGAAGACTCGCCATACAAACTGAGTCATCTCAGCAGACTGATCATACAAATCGAGGCATCTCAGAAGACTCGTCATACAAATCGAGGCATCTGAGAAGACTCGCCATACAAATCGAGTCATCTCAGCAGACTCGCCATACAAATCGAGTCATCTCAGCAGACTCACCATACAAATCGAGTCATCTCAGAAGACTCATCATACAAATCGAATCATCTCAGAAGACTCGCCATACAAATCGAGTCATCTCAGAAGACTCATCATACAAATCGAATCATCTCAGCAGACTCGCCATACAAATCGAGTCATCTCAGAAGACTCACCATACAAATCGAGTCATCTCAGAAGACTCATCATACAAATCGAGTCATCTCAGCAGACTCACCATACAAATCTAGTCATCTCAGAAGACTCACCATACAAATCGAGTCATCTCAGAAGACTCAACTTTTTCAGAAACTCAAACAAAATGTCTCAGATTTGCAAATGAGTTCATAACGAAATGAGTGTTCAGAACGACTTCACAAATGGAACTTTATGAATCAAATGCGTGATCGATCAAAATGAGTTCACAAATTACTCTTTTTGAATCAAATGAATGATCTTATGGAATGAGGTCACAAATTACACTTTCTGTATTGAATGAATGATCTATCGGAATGAGTTCACAAATTACACTTTCTGTATTGAATGAATGATCTATCGGAATGAGTTCACAAATTACACTTTTTGAATCAAATGAATGATCCATTTCCGAAGAACAGACTCCCTCACCACGGCCCATGAGAACCTGGAGGGTCGCATGACCTCGGACATCCCACATGAGAACCTCCCGTGACATTTTCCATCAATCGCTTTGTCTCACTCACTGTTTGTCCCAATTCGAGTGTGTCCCGTTTGTTGGTTGCGTATTCAATGTCGTGCATTTCCACATCGTAAAGACCCTCTCCTGGAATGGGATCCATTTAAGAAACTCTGTCACCTTCGGATGTGTGATGAACATTAGATAACGATGTGCAGGACAAAGACGTAACTATATAGTTCACAAGAGTTACAAGGCCAGTCGTAAACAATAAACAAACACACGTGGTACAAGGGGGTTTGAACCCGGGTTCCATGCACCACAAGCCGGGGGTTCAGATGAGAACACCAACAGACCTAACCGATTATTTTCTACCTTTAAATCTCTTCCAAAGCTGTAATGTTTTGAATCCAAAGTACATCCACAGCAGGGAGATTTAGATGTTGGTTTTAATATCAAGGCCGACTACAGTATATAATATACGATTCGATTGATACATTTCCAACCTTTCCTTTGAAAAGTATCTACAAATCTCATCCGTCACCGTTATGGGCCACCTGAGAGCTTTCCCATCGAAGTGGAAATGTCCATTTTGTGTTACGAGTGGAGAGTGTTTATGAAATTGACTCGTCCTGAAGTCCCCGAGTAGCCTTCTCCTTGTTTAATAATTGCCCAGTAGAGGACGATTGACGGACAGATCGGAGGACCATTCCCATTATGACGTCAGAAGTGAATGTTTGTCGCGCGTGACATCTCACCGGGTGCTTGGAATGCGCTGATTGCCGACAGGCACGCGAGCTGTGCCTTGATCTGACGGGTTCACGAGAACATGGGGTTTAATCCCCTCCTCGAATGTCCTCAAAGAGACGAGATACAAAAACAAAAGTCATCAGACCCAACTTTTGCGAGTAACACGTGCAGAGCGTGTAGAAAACGTACTATGCGACGCTCGACCTCGGCCGTGTGGCCATCTGGAATCCAGATGCATCAGAGAGGGAGAGCGAGAGAGCCAGAGAGAGGGAGAGAGAGAGAGAGGGAGAGTGGGAGAGAGACTAGAGTCGGCCTCATGAAACCCTGCATAAAGATCGTTCAGCTCACTCGCTGCTGTAGGGACCGCCGCGCTTCTCGCACTCACGGTTGGCATCGCGCCTGAATCTGGTGCACGGAAGGACCTTCAGCAAGCACCAGCTCCAATTCATGAGCATTATCCGAGTCAGAACCGACCCGGTCTAGCCCAGGGATCTATATCCGACACTGCAGCAAACCGCCGCGGACGACTGCTTCCAAACACGGCGCCGCTAAACGTAAACAAACAAGCGCAAAGAAGCAATAAATTGTGAATGTGCCATCGCTTTGTTTCAAGAAATTTTCGCACTGGCTCCGATCTGGTCGCTCCTTAAAAGGCAGAGAGCCATGTCCCCGTCGCCGCAACGTTTACAACATGAGTGTGAAGCACCAGCTTGTTCGAGCGCATTCCCGGCCCCGAGGCTTTGTGACAATGAGCAAACTGTCCATACATGCAATGGGATGCCAGAAGCACAGTGCAAACTCAAAAAGCATCCACATTTTAAAATAGCTCGTTAAAGGCCCAGCAAGACGGTGTCAGGAATTTGTGGAGTTTAATAAACACCGACTTCAACCCTTGATCTCACCGACTTCAACCCTTGATCTCAAAAACTTTTTTCTCTTTTTAGCGAAAGCGCACATTGTGCACTCGAGCGACTGACTACCTGGCGTTTTGGAACTTACTTGAAATCTCATCTCTTGGCATCCGAGTCACATCGTCGGGCTCAGTGTCCGGTTCCGTGAAGACTCTGCACCTTTCCTCGGCATCCATATGGCAGCGAGCCCAAGGGCCCCGTTCGTGAGCACCCTACGTGGGCGCTAACTCGCATCGATCCCTCACAGAGTCCCTGTGAATCGCTTCCGGCCCTCGGCACGCCAAACGCAGGGAGAGAATCGGCGACGAACGATCAGCGTCAGTATCAGCGGCGGAGCCAGCAATTGTGCACGAGTGGCATCGGGCGAGGAGGGTTCGAGCTCTGCTCCTGGACGCCCTCTGCCTCCTGCTGAACAGAACGCGTGTTGTTTTCCAGCAGGAGTGCGACTGGCGGGCGGTGCCCGGTGCTGACCACGGTCCTGAAATGAGGGACCGTGGGAGGTGGTTTTCGGAGGCATCGCTCTCGTCCGGTCCGCCCGCCCGGCGACCCCGAAACACATTAAACGAATCCTCGCCCTTCGCGCAAAGCTTTGGGTGGGCCCTTGTGAAGGCGCACTCGCTTTGGCTCCTTTCCTGGATTCTCGCAGCGAGTTCGCATTTCATGAATCAATAAGGCGAACCCATGTCTATCCACCCCGTACCGTAACGGAACGACATTAATGACGGAAAACAAACGGCGCGAATTGGAGCGAAATCATCTGGATTCGCTTGGCTTCGGAGAGCGCATCGTTTAACAAATGCGCAAAGTGCTTGCCGTGCGAAGGATGCCCAAAAGAGCGATGGGAAAACATCGTTTACGGGATATGCTTTTGGAATATTTGGAGAAATCTCCATGACGGGGGCTCCTGTCATCTGCGTAAAACTTTCACAAACAATGAACGCGCGCACACGCTCTTCGTTACCGCGACAGATCCTGCAGCACGTCTCGACGGCACAAATCACCCGCCGCCGCGAAAACAATCGGCCAAGGAAATAAATCCCATGGCGTAAACGTCACAAATTAGACCGCAATCAGAGCATAATGGGAAGAGCGACGGAACGTGATTAGTTTCATTTACTTTGGAACTTGGGAAGTTCGTGCCGTGCCTGAGACCAACGCTGTCCGACGTCATGAAAACTGTTCATTGGAAATGGGGACCGACACGATGACGGAAAATCGTTCAATGACCTTCTTAGATTCCCAGTGACTTTGCCTATCTGCCCCGGGCTTTTTTAATCGACGCGCTTTTGTTTGATTTCTAGGCCCAAAGCGATCAATCCGACCGCCCGCACCATCCCCACCTCGACCACATCCTCCCTTATTAACCAACCCACAGTGTATTTATCTTTAAATGGGTCCTAAAATGTGTAAGTTCTGTTGCAGCGACTTCAAATATATTGAATGACACGCCTGTAACACCATCTCTTCCATTTAATCTGATGTGGAGACATCCCCTGTGGAGATGTGGAGACATACAAAGAGGCCACCAACCTGTCTACACACGGAGACTTGTTGTAGGAGATCCCAATGATTTTGAGGGTCTTGCTCTCCTTGCAATCAAGAAGGACAAGGTGTGAATCAGTGGCACCAGCCCAAAGAGGAGAGCAGTACTCCATCAAGCAACGAATGAAGGCCTTGTAGGTTGTCAAAAGTTCATATTGGCCAAAGAAAGACCTTACACAACGAAAGATGCCCAGTCGGTTTTGGAGGCCATCTTAGAAATATGGTTTGCCCAATAAATATCATGGTTGATGGTGAGACCCCAAAATTTGAGTGACTTAACCACTTTAAGCAGTTTGTTTAGGAAGTAAATGGGAGGGTTTGCCAGATGGTACTTTCAGAGACAGGGAGTGTATGAGATTTGTCAGTGTTCAAAGACATAGTCCAAGTGTTGCACCAGCTCTTGATTATATCAAGGCCTGCAGAGAGCGACGAGGTTGCTGCCTGCCTGTCTGAAGGATGAGAAATGATACAGCAGAGGGTGGAATTATCAACAAAGAGATGGGCAGGATTTTCCATGAAATCACAAAGATCATTGATGAAATTCAGTTGCAAGACTGGGCCCAAGACTCGAGCTTGGGGCACTACAGCCTTGACGGGGAGAGGAGAGGAGAGGATCCCGTTAAGATCTACATGCTGAATGTGAGAGTGGAGGAAGTAAGTGAACCACGAGAGGAGGTGTCCTTTAATGTCATAAGCAGAGAGTTTGGATATCAATGCGGGATGCCACCCTCCATCAAATGCTCGAGATATGTCCAGAAAGACGGCCCAGATCTCATGTCTGAAAATGAGGGCTTCAAACTATTGTTGGGAGAGTAGAAGCAGCATGTCCAAGGTAAAATGACTGGATCTGAAACCAAACTGATGATCTCAGATGAGTCCATTGGAGAAAAAGACCGATTTTATGTCAACTGCAATTTTAGATTCTATGACCTTGCTTATAATTGGTAGCAAGCCAATAAGCTTGTAGTGAAGGGGATACATTTCTGCATGATGTTTGTGTATTGCAGTGATGGCGGCTAACCTTCATGCAAACAGAAACTGCCTCGGAGACCACGACTGAGTGAACAGAGCAGAAAGAAGATGAGCAAGAGCAGCAAAGCAGGTTTTTAGGACACTTGCACTGATGCCGTCTGGGCCTTTCGCATAATCGGAGTTGAGGTTTGACAGACACCTCTTCGCCTTGTCAAATGGGAAAGACCCTGGAGCAGTTTCGTATGAGAGGGGAGACGAGGTTTTTGTTGGGAGTGAGGGGTTTGCTACACAGGATTTGGAAGCAAACACAGAATTGAAGCATTCGGTCTTCTTACAAGCGGAATCAGCTTGGCTGCCATTTTGAAGTAAGGAAAGGGGTGGAGTTGGACCATACATCAGGATGCGGAGCAACAAACCAGTTTGATGACATATCTTGAAATGTTAAACGGTTAGTCATTTGAAATTGTTGAAATGATGAGTTGAAAACCTGCAAAGCCGAAGGGCCGAGCAGTTAATTGGTAGATGTTGCAAAATAATTATCAACCTAAGTTATCATTCAACACGTGGACTTACTAAAGATCCCTCATCAATGCACAGAGCTAGTTCCACTTCTTACACCCAACCCCCTCCGACAACCCACCTCCCTCCAATTATTATCTGATTTTTTTTTTCCACTCAAGCTCGTTGACATGACCTTTTCGGTATAGATCATAAAAAGCATTAATTATAATCATACTGCAGTGTATATACAGTACATACAGTGGGTATAGAAAGTCTACACCCCCTTTCAAACTTTTCACCTTTTGTTACCTTGCAGCCTGGAATTAAATTGCATTAAATCAGACTTTTTCCCACCTTCATTTACACATCGTAGCACACAACTTCCATGTGTAAAACAAATTCTACAAATTTCAGAAAATTAATTAAAAATACAAAACTAGAATACCTTAGCTGGATAAGTGTCCACCCCCCTTATAATAGCAATTGTAAATTAGCTCAGGTGAAACCAATCACCTTCAAAATCACACACCAAGTTAATTGGCCTCCACCTGTGTTAAATTGTAGTGATTCTGATTATTACCACTGCTACCGAAGGTGAAGGAGGTTATGTTTTCACCCCTCTCTGTTTGTTTGTGTGTCTGTCTGTCCTTGTGCAGGATGTCTCAAAAAGTTGTGGACAATCTGGATGAAATTTGGTGGGCAGGTTGGGTGTGTGACAAGGATGAACTGATTAGATTATAGTGAAGATCCGGATTCGATTACTGGAATTATAAAAGTGATTCTGCATCATTGAGAGATAAGCCGAAAAATGATATATAATCATGATATCTTAAAAAGTTGTGGACGGATTCAAATGAAACTTGGACAGGTTGGGTGTGTTACCACAACAAATTGATTCGATTTTGGTGAAGATCTGAATTCGGATGTGGATACAATAATTATTTAATTTTTAAAGTGATTCTTTACCATTAAGAGATAGGGCCAAAAAAATGTCTTGGGCCCGATATGTTCTCATGGATCAGGCATTACATGGCGGTGGTGTGCACTCTACCGAGTGCCCTTCTAGTTTCAGAATAAAATCAGCTGTTCCTGTAGGTTTACTCTGCTGGGTAATGCATTTCACAGCAAAGAGACTCAACAATGAGACCATGGAGCTTTCAAAAGACCTCCAGGATAAAGTTGTGAAAAGGCACAGATCAGGGGATGGGTATAACAATATTTCAAAGGCCTTGAATATCCATTGGAGGGCAGTCAAAACAATCCTTAAGAAATGGAAGGCATATCGTACCACCAAGACGTTGCCTAGATCAGGCCGTCCCTCCAAACTGGATGACCAAGCAAGGAGACAACTGATCAGAGAGGCCAACAAGAGGCCCATGGCAACTTTGAAAGAGCTACAAGCCTTTATGGAAAAGACTGGTCACTGTGTGCACGTGACGACAATATCTCAAGCACTCCACAAGTCTGGCCTGTATGGTAGGGTGGCAAGAAAGAAGCCTTTACTCAATAAAGCCCACCTTGAGCTCCGTTTGAGATATGCATAAAAGCACTTCAGAGATTCTTAAGCCAAGTGGGCAAAACGTTTTGTGGTCTGATGAAACCAAGATGGAACTTTTTGGCCTAAATGCAAAACGTTACGTTTTGCACAAAACCAACATAGCACATCACCCAAAGAACACCATCCCTACTATGAAGCATGGTGGTGGCAGCATAATGTTGTGGGGATGTTTCTCATCAGCAGGGACTGGGGCACTTATCAGGATATAAGGGAAAATGAACGGAGCAACATAAAGAAAAATTCAAGAGGAAAACCTGCTGCCCTCTGCAAGAAAGCTGAAATTGGGACGGAAGTTCACCTTTCAGCAATACAGTGACCCGAAGCACAGCCAAAGCTACACTGGTCAGGCTAAGGAACAGGATAATAAAGGTACTTGAGTTGCCCAGTCAGAGCCCTGACTTAAATCGAATTGAAAATCTGTGGCATTACTTGAAGATTTCTGTCCATCAACACTCCACACGCAAAATGACTGAGCTTGAACAGTTTTGTACGGAAGAATAGGCAAATATTGCCCAATGAAGGTGTGTAAAGTTGGTAGAGACCTATCCCAACAGACTCACAGCTGTAATTGCTGTTCAATGAGCTTCAATCAGGCATTAACTCAAGGGGGTGGACACTTATCCAACTAAGATATTATAGTTTTGTATTTTGGTTCACAAGCGCCAGCCAGAGTGACCACTATATTCGTTATGTCTGTGTGTCTGTACGTATGTCTGTCTGTCTGTCCAGAGCACCACTTCGTGGGATGTGATCCGATTTGGATGAAACTTGAATATGATGTTGATATCAATGCCTAGTTTTGTCTTCCTGGCGATGGGCGTCCCACGCCTATTGTGGGCGGAGCCACGCCCACTTGTAATTTATGTGTTTTTTTCATTTTTTTAAATCGAAATTCCCACTCGAGAAATTGTGCGCATTGGCCATATGTACAACATATAAAAAAAATTCAGTTTGATTCGGTCAATTTTGAGGGAGAAGATAGGTTTTGAAGAAATGGGCGGTGACAGATAGTAGGGCAGCAGCTAAGTTTGCCCATTGTGGGCGGAGCCACGCCCACTTGCAATTTTTGTTTTTTGGTTCACGAGCGCCAGCCAGAGTGACCACTATATTCATTATGTCTGTCTGTGTGTCTGTCTGTCCAGAGCATCACTCCGTGGACTTTGATCTGATCTTGATGAAACTTGGTTATGTGTTCGATATCAATGTCTAGTTGTGTTTTTCCCTGGTTGAGGGCGTGGCTACGCCCATTGTGGGCGGAGACACGCCTAAAAAATGGCCATTTTTAGGGAGTAGTCGTATTAAAAATCTATCTTCTCCTCGGGAATTTACTGAATGGAATGGCTTCTTCGGTATTTGAATAGCAAAATGAATTATCTAAAACTTGTCGTTGTCCGATTTTTCATTTTCGTCCCAAGGTCAAGGTCACAAGGTCAAAAACTTAGAAAATTGCGAATTTTGACATAAAAATCATACGACCGCCCAAACTTTGAGAGCTAGGATGACAATATTTTTTATGCATAATCTTGAGGTCATTCCCCACCTAAAGTCTTGAAACCATTTTGCTCTATCTCGAACACCTTGCCCGTGGCGCCCCTTCAAGTTTGTTTTTACGCTGATTTCATCAAAGTATGGATAATCCGAGGAGTGCGAAATGCCATATAGCCTATATGACGTTATATTGTTCCTTCGATGTTCCAGAGGAAGTTTTGCACCAAAGGTCATAATCCTTGACCTTTGACCTTTAAAGGTCACAAAGGTCAAATTTTCAAAGTTGTGGGAATCGAACCGGGTTTTCGACCTTCTTCGACGAACTAACTCCAATAAGCTATAGCACGTATCCTGTTTCCTTATTTTAATGTCCACAACATTGTTTGTGACCTTTAAAGGTTATGCAAAGGTCAAATTTTGAAAGTTGTTGAACGAAACCGGGTTTTCGACATTTTGTAGCTAATAACCTGTCACTCGTACCACATCATGTTGATCATTTTTATAACTTGGTCAAACATTATCAAATTGTCTCATCCTTGACTTCTGAAACAATCTACATCGTCAAATACCGCTCGTGAACCATCTTCGCCTCCCGGCTTGTAAGACTTAAATTTTAATAAAATACTGATTTTAAAAATTATTTAAAAGATCCCGAAGTTTAGCGCGACTGAAGCAGTCTTATACATCACCCTTATACAATGTTGAGTCACAGTTGAGGAGATGTAGGATTTATTTATCACCATATCGTATGCCTCGTGTTGGCTTAATGGTTAGGGTGGCGGGCTTTGGATCCTAGGGTCCTGAGTTCAAATCCTGCTCAGCTGTTGAATTAATACCAGGTGGGGTTGACTTGCTGTCATCCTTCCGAGGTCGGCAAATTGAGTGCCAGCTTGCTGGTATCCTGTGTCGGAGTGGCGACCCGTCCAGGATTGTGCCCAATAGCCAGGGAGACTGCTTAAGCAGCACCAACGCCCTGCACAGAGTGTGGTCCCAATCTCCTCCACATATCATATAATGCAGCATCAATCGGCATTGTACATAGCTATATCGGAAGCCTCTTCTTCATCCCGATACTGTCCCCTCTCACATGCCATGCCCCATCATCATCGTCATCGTCATCGTTATCGTCATCATCGATATTGATCTTTGTTGGACCATTGGCCCCATGATGATAATTTCATGGATGGGTTTCACGAAGTACATTTATGCAGTACTGCACGTATTTTAAAAAATGCGAATCACAATCCTAAAAAACAAGCAGATAATACCAAATATAAATTCCATTTCATAACAAAAATGGCTTTGGCAACAGCAGCACAGTGCATGTATTTAAAAGGGAACAGGGGAGGTGCCCTGCCATCCCGCCCACCACCCAAGCCAATGGCAAAACTAGCCGAGCAGCCATCTTTGGCCCAACTCAATCCACGCAAAACCCACTGGCTCCTTGGCCTCACCCTAACTGTAGTAAAGCACCACCAGAAGCTAAAACAGCTCTCCAGCAAGAGATGGAGGAAACCACCCACCATTAGCAATGATCCAAGGATGAAGCTCATTCTCCATGTAGTCAGACCTGCATGAAGCAAGCAAGTGTGCTGGTGCGGCCAACTCTGCATACAGCAAGACGCTGAACAAGAAGAAGGCAACCGCATGGCCCCAGTTGATGCCTTGGACAAAAAACATCTCGGTCAGCACATTCACCAGGCAGCTCCGAAACACCAACGGGCTTGCCACCCCGAACGCTTAACCACCAATAACCACCATCCAGCTCCACAACACCATGTGCAGTCTTATTGTGACATCACGCATGTGCGGGGTAACGACCAGATTAAACTCGTGCTATATATCGATTATATAGCATGGCTCTTGGATGTATTATGAAGGTGATTTGTGTTCTACAGTGTTCAAGTCTATAATTCAATTTAAATAAAGGATTAAAGGCATATAAATAAATTCATTCTGGGTTTTGCTACCATTTTACCAGGAGTCCATTACATCACCCTATTTAACACGTTACATTTGTTATTCATGCCTGTTGTTTGTGTCCTTTATAACATCCTTAAAAACGAAGTTTCCTATTTGGAATGATTTTCAATTTTATTTGACTGACAGACAGGCAGACAGATTAAAAATGTTATCTCACTCTTCTCTGCGCATGTACAGTCAGGACAAATTCTGAGCCAATATACGGTTAAATGAGAAACTTGTCTTCCTATTCATGTTCCGATTTGTGTTCAAAATATAACATTCTATTTAAATAAGTTGTTCCTCAATCACAAACAAAAGGGACATCAACCAATTGCCTAACCCTGCTTTTTGCTTCACATGCATGGGTAACAAAGAAACAAACTAAAAGCACACAAACCAGCATTTCTGAAATTATATACAGTGCCTATCGAAAGTCTCCACCCCCTTTCGAAATTTTCACCTCTTCTGCCTTATAGCCTGGAATTAAATTGCATTAAATCAGACATTTTCCATCTACATTTACACATTGTAAACCACAACTTCGAAATGAAAAACAAATTCTTCAATGAACAAAAAATAATTAATTAAACAAGCCGGGAGGCGACGATGGTTCATGTGCGGTATTTGACGATGTAGATTGTTTCAGAAGTCAAGGATGAGACAATGTGATAATGTTTGACCAATTATTAAAAACATGATCACATGATGTGGTACGAGTGACAGGTTATTAGCTGCAAAATGTCGAAAACCCGGTTTCGTTCAACAACTTTCAAAATGACCTTTGCCTAACCTTTAAAGGTCACAAAACAATGTTGGGGACATTAAAATAAGGAAACAGGATACGTGCTATAGCTTATTGGAGTAGTTCGTCGAAGAAGGTCGAAAACCCGGTTCGATTCCCACAACTTTGAAAATTTGACCTTTGTGGCCTTTAAAGGTCAAAGGTCAAGGATTATGACCTTTGTGCAAAAAGTCCTCCGGAACATTCCAGGAACAATATAATGCCATATAGGCATATGGCATTTCGCACTCCTTGGATTATCCATACTTTGATGAAATCAGCGTAAAAACAAACTTGAAGGGGCGCCACGGGCAAGGTGTTCGAGATAGAGCAAAATGGTTTCAAGACTTTAGGTGGGGAATGACCTCAAGATTATGCATAAAAAAATATTGTCATCCGAGCTCTCAAAGTTTGGGCGGTCGTATGATTTTTATGTCAAAATTCGCAATTTTCTAAGTTTTTGACCTTGTGACCTTGACTTTGACGAAAATGAAAAATCGGGACAACGACAAGTTTTAGATAATTCATTTTGCTATTCAAATATCGAAGAACCCATTCCATTCATTAAATGCCCTAGAAGAAGATAGATTTTTAATCCGACGACCCCCT
>CM068957.1:11762834-11772946 GCA_035128595.1 Eptatretus atami | reverse complement strand
GATCACATCCCACGAAGTTGTGCTCTGGACAGACACACAGACATACGTACAGACACACAGACATACGTACAGACACACAGACATAACGAATATAGTGGTCACTCTGGCTGGGGCTCGTGAACCAATATTTGAACACTGTGCAGAGTATCACGTTCTATGAACGCTCTTGTTACCTTCGCCACCGAAAGTGGGTGGAGGTTATGTTTTCACCCCTGTCTGTTTGTTTTTCTGTGAACATGATATCTCAAAAGGTTGTGGATGGATTTGGACAAAATTAGGTGGAGAGGATGGGTGTTTGACAAGGACAAACTGATTAGATTTTGGTGGACATCCAAATCCGGATACGAGAATTTTTTAAGTGATTCTAAACCATGAAATGATTGGGCTAAAAACAATATATAGGAATAGGAACAATATCTCAAAGAGTTGTGAACGGATTCGGATGAAACTTGGTGGGCAGGTTGGGTGTGTGACAAGGAAGAATCGATTCCATTTTGGTGAAGATCCGAATCCAGATCCCGATCAGAGGATTATTTAATTTTCAAAGCGATTCTTCACCATTGAGAGATGGGGACAAAAATGATACAGAGCATGATATCTCAAAAAGTTGTGGACGAGTTATGACAAAACTAGGTGGATGAGTTGGTTAGGTTACTGATGAATACAAGGCAAGTCGCTGAGGCAGACGCCACCATTCTTCCGTGGAACATCTGAGCCGGCTCTGCTACTTGCTGGTACTCCTTCACACCGGACACGCAAATGGGGGTTCAAGCCTGAGCGATCACTGCACCGGACGCAGGGTGCTATTTGCGCAGACACTAATCGTCCCTGATTAAGCCGTTTGCATAGTTGCCAACAATGAGAGAAGTAAATGAGGGAGTATTTAAAGGACCCTTGGTGTGAGGGAGGGAAGTGACGGTGGGGTTCTGGGAGGTATTGGGGGCTGGGAGGTGTGGGGGTGGTTTGGGTGTGGGGATTGCCTGGGAGGGGTGGGCTCGCAGAGCGAGGTGATGGTCTGGGAGGGAAGGAACGGTCTGGGATGGGGGAGGGTCTGAGAAGAGGATGAGTCCCCCCTCCCCGGGTCGGAAAATTTTGTAATCCAATCTGAACCAAGGATCGGTACTTTCATTGTGTAAAATAAAACAAGGTACCAATATGAACTGAGTACCGATGTGATATTTTCTAAGTCCAAAAAGGGCATCACTGTGTGAAAAATTGACTAAACTCCCTGAAACTCGAACTTGTTCTGCAACTTATCATAATAAAGCCATGTACCATGTTTCAGTTGAATATGTTTAGGGGTATGGGAAAGAAAGTCTGAAAAACCAAATGAGGGACAGACAGACGGAGAGACAGATGGATGGACAGACGTACAGCAAACCTATAGTCCCTTCTGGTGAAACTGGTAGGGGACTCATAATGGATAACAAGGAGCTGATACTCTAGGTCCCCTGCCTTTTGGGTGATATGAGGAATAGATCTGTGTAATATGAAGCTAAATGTTCAACAGTTTTTGAAATATTGCATACAAAAAGTACATGGTGGATGATCGGTTCGTCGACAGAACTCCTTTTAATGTCCCTTGTCCCCAACCTTGTCAGAGGGGCATGGGACAAAAAAACATTAATAATACTTTATAAAAAGCATTAATAATAATTGATAAAAAATAAACACAAGTCTGGAGATAGCGATGGTTCACGAGCAATGTACACGGTTCGCCTTTTTTATTTTTTGACCTTCGAGGGGACGCCACGGGCAAACTGGCGGAATCGGGAAAAACGTAAATGATGAAAGTTGTAGTACTCGAAGAGCACTACTTGCATATCAACTTTCATTCGAAACAGTTGAAAACCCTAGGAGCTCGAATCCAATTTATTGATTTTTTTGACATTTTCTAAGTTCGTGACCTTGTGACCTTGACCTTGGGACGAAAATGAAAAATCGAGCTCCGTGGGGCTATGCAGGTCCATTGGGCTAACCAAATACCGAAACCCTGCCAGATTCGACAAATCCCCTCGGAGAAGATGTAACTTGAAATCAGCTACCCCCTAAAAACACGTTTTTTGGGCGTGCTCCGCCCATATGGGCGCACCACGCCCATTTCCGGAAAACACAACTAAATCATGATATAACCTCCCACCAAATTTTATCAGGATCGGATCAAAACCCAGGAAGCTATGCTCAGGACAGACAGACAGACAGACAGACACACACACATAACGAATATAGTGGTCACGTTACTGACTCGTGAACCAATTAACAAGAGGGAGAATTGCTTTGCAATACATGTCCCCTACCGATGTGATATTTTCGAAAAACCAAAATGGGCATAACTGTGTGAAAAATTCATGAAACGACCTGAAACTCGAACTTCTTCTGTAACTTATCATAATAAAGTCATGCACCAAGTTTCAATTCAATATTTTAAAGGCTACGGGGAAAAAAAGTCAGAAAAACCACAGGTGGGACAGATGGAGAGATGGAGAGCAAACCTATAGTCCCCTCCAGTGAAACTGGTAGGGGACTATATTATAATACTGGATATAAACAGTAATAGTGTACAACAAAACAGAGAACGTCAATAATACTGGATAAGAACATCAGCAAGGTGTACCGGACATGATTCCATCATCGGAGTTGACATGAAATCCTTCCTTTTCTCCAATAATCTCATCTCAGATCACCAATGTGGTTTAACATCAGGTCACTCCACCTTGGACAAGCTGCTTCTACTCACCCAACAATGGATGGAGGCCCTCAATGGCAGACATGAGACCAGGGCTGTCTTTCTGGACATATCTAAAGGTTTCGATACATTCTGGCATATCCCAACTTGCTCTCCAAATTCTCCTGCTATGGCGTCTAAGGCCAACTCCACCCATGCTTACTGACTTCCTCTACTGTCATAGCAAACGTGTAACACTCAACGGAATCCTTTCATCTCCTCTCCCTGTCCAGGCTGGAGTTCCCTGAGGCAGTGTTTTGGGCCCAGTCCTATTCATGTACTTCATCAACGATCTCTCTGACTCTCTGGAAAATCCTCTTTATCTCTTTTCTGATGACTCCACTCTGTCGTGGCATTCCTCATCCTTCAGATAGGAAGGCTACAGCCTCTTCCCTTTCTTCAGACATTGACCAAAATCACCAAAAGGTCAAACGCTTGGAATATGTCTTTCAATCCTGACAAATCTCTCACTCTCACGATCTCTCTCCAAAAGGACCATATGGCAACTCCCCCCCAACCCCCTCATCGACTTTTTAAATAATCCTCTTGAGGAAGTTCAGTCATTCACACTCCTGCATCTCACCATCAGCCATGATCTTTCTTGGGCAAACCACATTTCAAAATTGGCCTCCAAAGCCAGTTGCCGTCTGAGCATTCTCCATCATACAAAGTCCTTCCTTGGCACACCTGAACTCCTATCCACCTACAAGGCCTTCATCCACAGCTTGATGGAGTACCACTCTCACCCCTAAGCTGGCTCCCCTGCATCACATCTTGCTTGGCTTGACACCGTGGAAACAAAGGCCTTCAAGATTATTGGAATCTCCCATGTTGAGGCTGAGTCTATGGTCCTATCACTTTCCATTGCAGACAGGTTGGTGGTCTCTCTGCCTTCTACCACCTCCTTTCTGGTCTTGCACCGTCTGCTCTTTCTGTGCTTAGTTTCCCCTCCCCCATTCACCCCAGGTTTCTTAGGGCACACACAGTCCACTATCAACCCCCTTCTGGTGAAACTACCTAAAACTAAGATCACAGCTCACCCCCACTAATTTGTTCCCCTTTTTATCTACCTGTGGAACCAACTTCCACATTCTCTTCAATTTTATTCCTCCCTCCAGGTCGTCAAGACAGCTGTTCACCACCATCTCAGATCATCCCCAATCCATACCATGATCTTTTGTACCCTCGCTAACCTCCACACCCACCCCAAGACCTTCTCCCTCTATACTTCCAGTTTTTCCCTTCTTTGAGTTTCCTTCTGTATCCATCTTGTCCTTTCCTGCCCCCGATTCCTCCCCACACCCATTGTTTGTCCAAGCCTCCCTCTTTCTTGGCGCTGTGTCTGTCTGTCCGTCTCTCTCGTTAATTTTTTCTTGTTAAGTCTCAATCCATTCAGTGCACTTGTTCTTCCATGAGCCTCAACTTGCATCAACTATGAATCACAAAAAAAAAATACTGGATAAAAATAATTTTGTGTATATAAACAGACAGTGACATAGAATGGTGCTGAGCGAGAGGCAGGGAGGTTTGGAAGATAGCCACAGTACAGGCAACAAGGTCTTCTCTTGTTTCTCATGTTCGACCATCTGTTTGCTTTACTTGACTCACATCTGTTTACCTTCCTGAGGTTGGGACAGGAAACTGAACACAGTGCATTGCAGGGTGGTGTTAAAGAGCAAAGAGGGTGCGGGTGTGGGTATCACAAATATTCAATTTCATTTTTTTCAGCACTTTATGAATATCTAAACCCACCGAACACTTGGGGTGGTGTATGCCCAAAACCAAATAGGTATACAGTATACAATATTGAATTGTTATTGCATTGCTCAACTGAAGGATTGTATAGAATGGGATGAATGTATGTTCCACATCTGCTTGTGATTAAATAACTTCCATTTAAACTCATTACAAAGCAATACAAGATATTGTGTTCATAGAATTTCTTCCAATTTGTGACAAGACATCAAGTACATGTTTGAGAAAAGTAATTTATGCTGTTTCATCAACTCATTGTCCAAAGATCATAATAGACTTGTAAGAGTTTAATAACATGATGAAATGTACATTTCCATGACAAAACATCAGGTATATAGGTGTGTGTATATATATATATATATACTGTTCATATCAATCATGACAAATGTCATTTATTTGACGTCATCATCTTTATTTATAACATCATCTTGACATTTTTGTGGAATTGCTTTTGCTACTGCAAGGAGCAACACAGTACTTATGGACAGCCAAGTGTATTTATGTGGGGCGTTCAATAATTTATGAGAACATGAAAATAGTTCAAGATACGTGAAAGGTTGTTTTTTCCCCCTTTCAGTGTAATTAATAAGGAAATCTCTTTCCTACTAGTTTCACATACTTGTAATCAAATTGAAAAATACAACAAAGTGTTAGCGTTTTCTGGACTATTATGAGCATAATCATTCGTAGAACATTTTGAATGCCCCACAAAAGAATCTGTGCGGTTTAGAGAGAGAGAGAGAGAGAGAGAGAGAGAGGGGGGGTGGGGGTGACTGGTGATGGTTTCAGACACGGTAAGACGGCTCTCTGTGCCCAGGCGCGCCAAGACACACAGCTGTTTAAACAGTACAGGGCAGAGGAGCCTCCGGCCATGACGATCCTCCTACGGAACGCACCTGGAGTAGAGGTGGAGTTCGGGTCTCCTGGTGCATATTCCGTGAGGATTGCATCAACTATGAGTCATTACATCAAGTGTAATTAGAAATGGTATCTCCTGACAAGTCCGTGAGACCTCAGTCTGCTTAATAGGTGTTTGAATTGCTTGGAATCTCTATAATATCATAATTTACAAATTACATACATACATATATATATATATATATATACACATTTCCATATATATGTATAGTCATCATAAAATATAGAACAGTTATTTAGCTTTTGGATAAATTTACTGCTCTTGATGTGTTCAAGTTTACTTTCCTGTCTATCTATCTGTCTATCTATCTGTCTATCTATCAATTCTAGACAGGTGTCTAGATTCAAGGAAGAGCTGAATGACAGAGGGATAATGAGCAATCTTCGTGACATTAGGAATACAATAGAATACGTGACATTAGGAATACAATTTATTTGTAAATGATATTTACAAATAGATCATATAATGAGTATAAGGAATCATATGGATCCAAGGTATCGCATGAGGTTACTGAGCTGATACCATAAATGACTGTGCAGAAGTTCTAAGAATTGCACAATGAGAGAAAAGGGGAATGGAGTATTGGAGGTGAGCTGTCAGTCTGTATTGGCTTGGCAGTCAAGCATTGGATTAGGCAAAGAGCATATTGAATTGAGCAGCACTGCAGGAATGATGAGGAGTAGATTATGGAGAGATCTGCTAATGCAAGACCAAAATTAGAGTCAGTTTTAAAAATATGAAACAGAGGCCAGTAATATGTTGAATATGTTGATTTCTGAACATGTTGACGGCCATCTGGGTCTTGTTCTCTCCTTTATCAAGAGGTGTCGATCGAAGGTAGGGATTCCAACTCCACATTAATGACCCTTCTATCTCATTGGATAATGCCCTGTTTCACTATGCTGACAATTCCACCTGGTGCAGCAGAGTTTCTCCGACTTGCAATGGAAAGGCTGGAACATAATCTCTATCTAACCATTCAGAAGATCAAAACTATGTCTAGATAGATTGGAAGAGATCCTTCAGTGCAGATAACCATCATGTTCTCAAAATATTTGTTAATAAGAAGCTTAAGTAAAATGTCATAATCTGTGTTCAACAGCTTGCACAAGTCAAGTCTCTGGCTACTGCTTTGTGGGATACCAGTTTCCAAGAGGAGAGAGTAGATGCGAAGAAGCCACAGAGAGCAACCCATTACATGTGCACATGGACGAGGTCCATCAGTCATAAGGTAAGATGTCGAGTCTGGTCGTCGAAGGATGTAAGTTTAAGGAGCAGGGAAAAACTGTGCAAAATCCTCAAGATATGTTGATAGTGACTGCCATTACTTCCTGCTTGAGGTTCATTGCCTCAATCTATCTACTGGAGGGTGTTTATTAGTCAGGCATAGTTTAGTTATGAAATTAGAAAAAAAAGACATCTATTAAGGAAACAGAAGGCACAACCAACCAATGGGTTTGTTACTCAAGTCTGACATTTCAACCACAGATTTAGGTCTTCAAATTGGACTATAATATAGCCTATTCATTAAGTATGGCATTCTAGCCTTTGAATACATAGTGTACATTTGAAAAATTACTCCATATTGCATTTTATTGACAAATTAAAACTGAAGCACTTCTTTGGACAACTTGAATAGAGATCGTCCATTGATTGGCAACTCTACAAAAACAAAAGCAACAGGAGTTTATTGTTTTTTTTAACACAAACACAAGCATTCAGGCCTGATGGTTCGACCGTTTCATCAGGAATACCGATTCCATCAATAGGAAAACCAGAAGACCCACCCTCAGTTCATTCCCAGCTTACCGTGACTCTCGTTATGGTTGGATCCACCACAGCTCTGGTGCACCTCCACACCTGTTCACTCAGCATATGTGATGACCAAAGCTCGTGGCTCGTGGCAACTGAGAGATCTGTGTGAAACAGGAAATGTGAGGATTTAAGAAGTTGTCTGCTCAAATTGAGTGTTCCATACTGTAGCTCTGACCAAGCCAAACACTGCTGTTTAATACCAAATAATAATAAAATCAAAATACCTTTCTGGGTAAATTCTCATGACACAAGTGCGACGTGACCATCAACTTGATTTTAAGTGGCTGTTCAATTTTTGGCATGATGTGGAACACAAACAATAAATGGCAACACAGCATTTATTGACGAGAGGAAGTGTTTGAGAGGGAGACCAGAATACAAATGAGAAATTTACACGATTTTGAAATAATCTACGAGTAGGCAGTGTCTAAATTGCAACGATTCGCTCATTTATTTGAACAGTTTACACGATAACAAGGTAAAAGACAAGTGGTGAGGTGATGGAGACCCATGTTGACAGCAGGGCACTCATGTTTTGAACCTTTTCCTGGCTTAGAACTAATCTTGAACAGGTCACTGCTTTGTCATATCATGCGGAAGATGACACCCTGAGCAGCCATGCAGCCATGGGAATGGAACCCACACTAGCAAGGAAAACACAAGCTTTCACGTGGTCCACCGCCGACCGAGGCATCCTGGGTAACCTAGACTAAAATAAATTTATGACCAGAGAGAAAAATGCTTTCCAGCATTTACTTGGGAACTTTAATCAACTATTTAGATTACAAAGACATTCGCAGACAACCGATGGCAGGATGGAATTTGGAAAGTCCTTACATGGTCCATGATAATACACATACATATATATGTGTGTGTGTATATATATATATATATCTTCTATATATTACTAAAACTCTCATATTGTATCTATGTATGTATGTATGTATGTATTTTCCCGAAATACAGCCAAAGCAGTACAAGATAGCGCAAAAATTTTCAGCCAACCTTACTCACCATTCGCCTGCGGTGTGCAGTATCAAGTTTTGTTAAAATCAGACAACGAAAAACTTACAAAAAGATCAATACCCGATTCAATCAACTTCGGGAGAATTTGATCAATGCAAACAACCTCAGCGGTATAGTTCGCTGGAGCTATCTTTTTTACTTTTTTCTTGAACTGATTTATTTTAAAATCTCAACATTTAGCATAGACAAATAACGATTTATTTTTAAGCATAAAATAAACATCGCCATTTTGATCTAATACTTCCATGTTCATCAAATATAAATTGTTTGGAAGATTATGCACAATAATTTCTTCGACTTTCTTTTCTCCATTTTTTTTTCACATTGACTCGCAGGATCAAGTTTCGTTCAAATCGGGCAACGGAAAAAATTATTTAAAAATCAATTCCCGATTCAGTCAAGTACTCTTCGGATTATTTGATCAATGCAAACAACCTCAGTGGTATTTTTTTTTTAATGATTTTTTTTATCAACCGCTGTCACAACGGGAACCCAACGGGATCACGGGTCGTCCTAGTTACTCCAGTATATAATATATATTATATATATAATTATATATATTTATATATATATATATATATATATATATATATATAGTCACGGTGCGGCGGCGTGCTTACGTTAAACCCCCCGACCCAATTTGTGGTGACAGGCAGTTAACACCACCAGCCCGGATAGCCAAGCGTTTTCCTTAGGAGGGGACATGTTGATCCTCAGAGATTAAAACAGGCGTGGCAGGGGTGGGGAGCGGCACTGGTGGAGCGATAGAGCAATAGATGGATGCACAGGGGGGTTTATATCAAACACCATGACAAATACATGGACACATCAACTTAAAATAAACGCGGGAATTTAATGACAATATAAATATTTACAAGGGACAATAATTCAGATATAATAATAATCGTGAGATAAATTAAACCGAAAGTCAAGGCACCTCTACACACATACAAGGGGGAAACAAAATAAAAGAAAATCCTTCCTTTATTCTAGCACTTAGCTTGTCCAGAGATGGTCTTAGTGGAACTTGGAATTGAGGCGCTTCATCCTGCACGTGTAGATGCACCCCAAAAAATGGTGCCAAGCCGCTCTCTTGCAGCGGTAAAACGTACGTCAAGCAATTCATGTGCGGTATTCAACACCAAGGCTCAGAGACCCCATGCAGCTTCTTCTTCGTACGTTGATCATCATCACCGACCCACTGCTTTTCAAAATGGCGCCGTCCCTTTGGTGACATACACGAGGCTTCGGGGTCCATCTCTCACGACCAGTCAAGAGTCAATGGCCAGCGTCTTGCTCAGTACGCGAGCCAATTCGCCTCAGCATGAATATGAGAATAGTGTCGTCTTCTTCATGTGTCGAAGGAAAGCCAGCTGTAAAGCCCTGTTCTTACAGGCCATCTCCTTGCCCCGTTCTCTCTCGACCGTGTGCGTCCCCCTTTCCTGAACTGAATCAACAAAGCCGCCCACCTCTTCGCTTCTCCATCTCACCTGACATCACACCAAACAACCATTCTACCTCCGGGGCATGGCTTGCTCATACAAAACCCCGGGAAGGCGGGGCTTCTGCCTGCTTGGCACGCCAGGCTCACTTGTTGTTATCTTGTGGTTATTATAAGAACACGTTTCTTCTTGGCCGACTTGTAAATGCAAAAACGTAGGAATAGGTCAGAGGGGGCAATCACATACTGGGGAAGTTATCCTTAATCCCTATCTAATTAACACCACACCACCCCCCTTGTGGTGACACGTAACACTTAAGCTCACAGTTAACCTACTCAATTACAACAACATGTCTCCCACACGTCCACGGACAAAAACAACTGTATGTAATCCTAACTTTCCAATGAAATTCCTCCATCTACCCCCACAA
>CM068957.1:11737187-11752928 GCA_035128595.1 Eptatretus atami | reverse complement strand
TCACCTCGCCAAAGGAGAGGGTATTGCATTTGGGTCCGTTTGTTTGATTTTTTTATGAGGTCATAGGTGCCTTCTTTATGACGTCATAATTGCATATAGAGAACGTCACATCTGATCAGTATGAGAATTTTTCAGTGTCATCTAGGGATAAAATGCTCCACAGAAAAAAAATTCATTACGTCATCGGTCATGTGATTCGGCAACCATATTGTTATTTATTTATTTTTTAACCTTCAAAAATCTTCTTCTCTGAAGTGGCTGATCAAATCGAGGTGAAACTTTACATGTATGACAGCCTGTCCATGAGGAACAAAAGGTTCACACATATCATATCATGGGTCAAATGGTTGGCAGCCATATTACCCTAAAGCCTGGAAAATACACCACTCAAAAGAAGTCCTGAGGAGGGTCTGCAATCTCTGATTGCTCTTTTTCTTGTTCTCTTTGCTAACCCCAACTCCACCCCTCACCTGACTTTTATTTTTCCTCCCCCCCGCCAACCCTTCTCTCTCACACTGCCCCCTCCTGACGAGATAGCATCTTCGTGACATAGGAATAAAAACGGCAAGCAAATGAGGAGTGCGGTGGATGATATTTACAATAGATCATATATGAGTATAAGGGATCATATGGATCCAAGGTATCGCATGAGGTTACTGAACTGATACCAGAAAGACTGTGCAGGAAGTTCTAAGAGTGCACAATGAAGAAAAGGGGAAGGAGTATGGAGGGGCTGTCAGTCGTATTGGCTTGGCAGTCAATGCATTGGATTAGCAAGAGAGCAAATAGTGAAATGAGCACACTGCAGAAATGATGAGGAGTTAGATTATGGAGAGATTCTGCTAATGCTTAAGACCAAAAATTAGAGTCAATTTTAAAAATATGAAGAGGCCAGTAATATGTTGAATATGTTGATTTCCTGAAATGTTGACGGCCATCTGGGTCTTGGTTCTCTCCTTATCAAGAGGGTCGATCGAAGGTAGGGATTCGCACTTCCACATTAATGACCCTCTTATCTCATTGGATAACGCCCTGTTTCACAATATGCGTGCTGACAATATCCACCTGGTGCAGCGAGAGTTTCTCCGACTTGCAATGAAGGCTGGAACATAATCTCTGTTAACCATTCAGAAGATCAAACTATGTTAGATAGATTGGAAGAGATCAACCTTCAGTGCAGATAACCATCATGTTCTCAAAATTATTTGTTAATAAGAAAGCTAAGTAATGTCATAATCTGTGTTTCACAGTTGCCAAGTCAAGTTCTCTGGCTACTGCTTTGTGGGATACCAGTTTCAAGGGAGAAGTAGATGAGAAGAAGCCACAGAGAGCAACCATTACATGTGCGACATGGACGAGGTCCATCAGTCATAAAGGTAAGATGTCGAGACTCGTCGTCAAGGATGTAAGTTTAAGGAGTCAGGGAAAACTGTGGAAATCCTCAAGATATGTTAATAGTGACGCCATTACTTCCTGCTTGAGGTTGCATTGCCATCCAATCGTATCTACTGGAGGGGTTGTTATTACAGGCAATAGTTTAGTTATTGAAATTAAGAAAGCATCTATTAAGGAAACAGAAGGCACAACCAACCCAATGGGTTTGTTCTCAAGTCTGACATTTCAACACAGATTTAGGTCTTCAAATTGGAACTATAATCAAGCCTATTCCATTAAGTATGGCATTCTATCCTTTGAATACATAGTGTAATCAGTTTGAAAAATTACTCCATATTGCATTTTTATTGACAAATTAAAACTGAAGACTTCTTTGGACAACTTTTGAATAGAGATTGTCCATTGAATTGGCAACTCTAAAAAACAAAAGCAACAGGAGTTTATTGTTTTTTTTAACACCAAACACAGCATTCAGGCGATGGTTCGACCGTTTCATCAGGAAATACCGATCCATCAATAGAAAACCAGAAGACCCACCCTCAGTTCATTCCCAGCTTACCGTGACCTCTTGTATGGTTGGATCCACCACAGCTCTGGTGCACTCTAACACCTGTTCAACTCAGCATAAGTGATGACCAAAGCTCGTGCTCGTGGCAACTGAGAGATCTGTGTGAAACAGGAAATTGAGATTTCAGAATTGTCTGCTGAAATTGAGTGTTCCATACTGTAGCTCTGACCAAGGGCCCCAAAAACACCTGGCTGTTTAAATACCAAATAATAATATCAAATACTTTCTGGGTAAATTCTCATGACACAAGTGCGACGTGACCATGCAACTTTGATTTTAAGTGGCTGTTCATTTTTGGCATGATGTGGAACAACATAAAGTGGCAACACAGCATTTATTGACGGAGAGAAGTGTTTGAATGAGGGAGACCAGAAACAAAAATGAGATAATTTAACCGATTTTGAAATAATCTACGAGTTAGGCCAGTGTCTAAATTGCAACGATTCGCTCATTTATTTGACGTTTACACGATAACAAGGTAAAGACAAGTGGTGAGGTTGATGGAGACCCATGTTGACAACAGGGCATCATGTTTTGAACCCTTTTCCTGGCTTAGAAACTAATGCTTGAACAGGTCACTGCTTGTCATATCATGCGGAAGATGACACCCTGAGCAGCCAGCAAGCATGGGAATGGAACCGCACCACTAGGCAAGGAAAACACAAGCTTTCACGTGCTCACCGCCGACCGAGTGGAGTAACCTCGGTCGGCGGTGGAGGGTAACCTAGACCTAGACATAAGCCGGAAGGAAGGTAACTCGGCTGGTGGGTACCTAGATCTAAAATAATTTATGAACCAGAGAGAAAATGCTTTCCCAGCATTTACTTGGGATTTAAATCAACTATTTAGATTACAAGACATTCGCAGACAACCGATGGGCAGGATGGAATTTGAAAGTCCTTACATGGTCCCATGATAATACAATAATACAGTAATTATGTGTGGTATATGTATATATATATATATATAGCTATAATATCTTCTATATATTACTAAAACTCTCATCTTGTAAGGTATGTATGTATGTATTTTCGCCGAAATACAGCCAAAGCAGTACACGATAGCGCAAAAATATTTCAGCCAACCTTACTCACATTAGCACTGCGGTGTGCAGTATCAAGTTTTGTTAAAATCAGGCAACGAAAAAACTATAAAAAGGGATTCAATACCCGATTCAAGATCAACTTCGGGAGAATTGATCAATTGCAACAACCGTCAGCGGTATAGTTCGCTGGAGCTATCTTTTTTACTTTTTTCTTGAACTGATTTATTTTAAAATCTCAAACATTTAGCATAGACAAATAACGATTTTTTTAAGGCATAAAATAAACATCGCCATTTTGATCTAATACTTCCATGTTCATCTTAATAGAATTGTTTGGAAAGATTATGCACAATAATTTCTTCTGGCCGACTTTCTTTTCTCCATTTTTTTTTTTTGCACATTGACTCGTCAGGATCAAGTTTCGTTCAAATCGGGCAACGGAAAAATTATTTAAAAACAATTCCCGATTCAGTCAAGATACCTTCGGGATTATTTGATCATGCAAACATACTCAGTGTATTTTTTTTTTTAATGATTTTTTTATCAACCGCTGGTCACAGACGGGAACCCAACGGATCATGGGTCGTCTAGTTACTCCAGTATATATATATATATAATATATATATATATATATAGTATATATAATATATATATATATATATTATTTATATATATAGTCCGGTGCAGGCGGCGTGCTTACGTTAACCCCCCGAACCCAATTTGTGTGACAGGCAGTTTTAACACCACCAGCCCGGATAGCCAAGCGGTTCCTTAGGAGGTGGATCATGTTGATCCTGCAGAGAATTATACAGGCGTGGCGGGGTGGGGAGCGGCACTGGTGAGCGATAAAGCAATAGATGGATCACAGGGGTGGTTATACTCAACACCATGACAAATACATGGACATCATCAACTTAAAATACGCGGGAATTTAATGACAATTATAAATATTACAAGGGACAATACAAGATATAAATAATCGTGAGATAAATTAAACCGAAGTCAGGACCTCTACACACATACAAGGGGGGGAAAAAATAAAAGAAAATCCTTCCTTTATCTGCACTTAGCTTGTCCAGAAGATGGTCTTAGTGGAACTTGGAATTGAGGAGCTTCATCCTGCACGTAGAATGCACCCCAAAAAATGGGTGGCCAAGCCGCTCTCTTTCAGCGGAAAAACGTACGTCAAGCATTCATGTGCGGTATTCAACACCAAGGCTTCAGAGACCCCATGCAGCTTTCTTTCGTACGTTGATGCCATCATCACCGGACCCACTGCTTTCAAAATGGCGCCTGTCCCTTTGGGGTGACATACAGAGAGGCTTCGGGTCCATCTCTCCTACGACCAGTCAAGAAGAATGGCACAGCATCTTGCTCAGTACGCGAGCCAATCGCCTCAGCATGAATATGAGAATCGTGTCGTCTCTCATGTGTGAAGGAAAGCCAGCTGTAAAGCCTGTTTCTTACAGGCCATCTTCCTTGCCCGTTCCTCTTCTCGACCGTGTGCGTCCTTTCTGAACTGAAATCAACAAAGCCGCCCACACTTTCGCTTCTCCATCTCACCTGACATCACACTCAGAACACCATTCTACCTCCGGCAATGGCTTGGCTCAACAAACCCCCGGGAAGGCGGGTTCTGCCTGCTTGTGCACGCGCAGCTCACTTGTTGTTATCTTGTGTTATTATAAGAACACATTCTTCTTGGCCGACTTGTAATATGGCAAAAACGTAGGAATAGGGTCAGAGGGGGCAATCACATACTGGGTGAAGTTATCCTTAATCCCTATCAATTAACACCACACGCACCCCCTTGTGGGACACGAACACTTAGCTCACAGTTAAACTACTCATTAAACAACATGTCTCCACACGTCCGGACAAAAACAACTGTATGTAAATCCTAACTTTTTCCAATGAAATTCCCTCCATCTACCCCACAACGACGACAGTACCCCCCGCCCCGGAATGCATAGCTCCTCAAGTTAAATGCAGGCATTACCACAGCCTTACCACTTACCGACTCACACCTAATTAGCCAATGAAATAAATCAGGAGGGGGGGTGAGGGGGGGGGGCTGTGGGAAGTGAGTTTTAGCTTACTTACCTCTTCTCCTTAACGTTCCATCATCCTTAAACACGAACATTCAAATATTTGCAAAACCTTGGTTCTTTGCTCGATTACAACAAGGACCCACACTTACAAACAACAACGTCTGGGGCGGACCCACAAGAAAATGTCAGAAAACACACAAAAAATCTTAATCATAAGCAGACAAAACCTAAACCAAAATAAAACAAGTTTAACATTCTCTACACCTCCTTCTGAGACTGCATTCCCCGGTGGATGCCACCAATAACCCAACATTACCTGCGGAGCCATCATTTACCTATTTCAAATTCTGTGATCCTGTCTCTTCGTCAGGTTGGTGACATGGTTAAGTGAACCTTCCTCACACACTCATACATAACCAATATCAGTCATTCTTCTAACCCCACAGGACCATGGCTTAAATGTTATTACAATACATGTGTGATCTCAACTCGGTAGCGGAGGGATACCGTACAACAAATGATGGGGCACTTCCGGTTGTGGTGTCCCACAGTCCAAGAAACAAGTCACGCTATTATTGACTCCTTTGCCGCCGCTTGAATATTTTGTCGCCTGACAGCCAAACAGCGTTTTGCTGTAAACGCCCGCCAGGGGAGTCTCCTCACCATACAGCCTCTCTCGCCTCATACGGGTCGCCAGGGATTTCCTTACCATGGTCGCCCAAATCCCAGACCCTCCATTTCTCCACACCATCCATAGGCTCTCTCACAGCTCATACACTACCAGCTGCCAGGGACAAATTACATCAAAGGAGAGCCACAGTCATCGCTCTCCAGAGCTTGATCCATTCCTGCGACCCACATATCTTCCCCACCCACACAATCCAACATCTCATTTCGCTCCCCGCTGTCATTCAATTCTCAAACATGCAAGCAAAAAATGGTGATCGTGTTTTACACTGCCATGACCTGCTTACAAGTTATAATCCGTTATCCTCTCCAAACATAACTCCATTTGTTACACTAACCAGACATCAATCTGCACAAACACTTTGGTTTCCAAACATCCCTTACCAACCATTGAGTCACTCTCGCCCGCTCCCATACCCATTAATAACATGTCCAATTTCTAGGCAAAACTGACTTTTGGAACAGTAAGCATCAAAAGCATTTTACCTAAGTGTAAGTTGTCGCGGGTTGGTCGGGTCGAAGAGTGTCATCCCATCTAATTTTCTTCGCAATCCTTCTAAACCACCCCTTTCGATTCATGCTTTCCAACTCCCTGGATTCCATACTTTATTTAATTTGTTTGTTATTATTTTTATTTTTAATTTAATTATTGTTCCAAAATCTTGTAATCACCCGGTTTCGTGGATTGGGTGGCAATCATTGACTTCAAACACACCCCTCAATGAGGTGACAAAGAATCAGATGGAGGCCACAAGAACCTGTGTCCATAAACATTATGCGAGAGGCAGCAGATCGATGCTGCATCCCCCTCCAGGATCGGTGGACCCAAATTTCTCTCATCCACTCCCAGAAGCATGGCAATCCCCTACAGTTCTGTAAACCTGGAGTTCTCATATCTGCGTCTTGTCAGCTAAGAGTTTTTTGCAATAGCTGGAGTTCTTCTACATCTGCTGTGTATTGTTCGTTCCAAGTTCCCTCGACCCCTTTTTTTATTTTTTTCCCCTGCCGCGTCTTTTCAACTCTGTGCACGCTCTGAGCGTTCCGCTCTTGAATGACTGCAATTCAGCATGCAATGCTCTGTTATCTCTGGCGTTAAGCTCTCTATCAGCATAGATTTCCTTACAAACTGCCATCTTCCTTATCATCTCATTCTTGCCTCCATCGCCAGACGATCATTATCCAGGTTCACATTCCGCATGACACATTCCTTAAACTTTTAACATCCCCTCAAGTCCCTTTCCGGCGGGTGTCTACATATGATTTTAGTCTCATAGCAGTGAGCCACCACTTTGTCTTCTGCTTCATGTCAAGGCATATGTTGAGCCTATGGAGCCTCAAATCGCCAGGCAACAAATATCATGAATAATACACCAAACCTGAAAAGGAAAGAAGTCAAAAAAACAAAGAAATGGCAGGAATCATTGTGCCAATTTTTTGAAACACCCTGTAACATGGTTATGTAATGTATGCAGTATGTATGTATGTATGTATTATAATAATATTATATATATATATACATAAATATATATATATATATATAATAGACATATGTAATGTTGTTTGTTCTAGGAACCAGCCCCGAATACAATTATATAATACATACTAATAGCATACATAACATACATACATTGGGAGCATGCGCCACAGCACGTCGCTGTATCTACTTTCCGTCAGTACTCTAGGGGCCTTCGTCTGCCATCCCCAGGCAGATGCCTGGCCGCAATCCCTCTCTCCTAAGGATAGGACATTCCGGCACCGACCCGAAGGGACGCCTCAGGTTAACCCGAGGCGACCGCGTCTGGTGTCGCCACTCAGCACCACCCCCGGAACCACAGTGTGTTTTGCCGAAGGAAAGTGTTTTTGTGGTGGCATAGAGTGGAAGACAGAATTGCATCACAAACAAGGTCCCTCAGTTTAGTTATCCATCACACAAGTTCGTCGTCCTTCCCCTTGTTGGTTGTGGGTTGAATGTGATTGAAATGCATTGGTAAAAGAAGGGTTAGATAGTTTTCCCGCCTTTTCTTAGGAGGTAATTAAGAAATCACCCAAACGAGCTTCAATGGCGCACTCTGTGCACACGGGCGATGGCTAATTTACAATATCATGGCCTGCCAAGCTCGTTTGAATCGTGTGGCAAAGACCAAACTGCATCTTACTCAACTCCCATAGTCTTCCTTCAGACGACACAATAAGTACAAACCATCATTTATGAGTACACATTTTTAATGTATACTTGTTTTTCATTTCACAATATTATTTACATTGCATCAAAGACTTATGGTACCCATGTTTATGTAATGGTCCAGTAGGTAAGACGGAGTCAAGTCTGGCTTCCTCGTCCGTTTTCTTTCCTGTACTCTTCGCTTGCACTCTTCATTGCTTGCGACCATTATTTTGGTCAACATTTTTAACTGCACTTCCCTTTTTGATTGCTTGCTGTGCATTAAAATGCTGCATTCACCATAACCGTTGCATTGTTACATTGTCCTGTAAAATAATATCCTTTTGTTGAACTTCATTTTCGATCAGTCGCTGTGTTCATTCTTTTTCCCATTGCTCGCGCTGTTCGATTTCTGTTAAGGCCTGGTCACACTTGACAGATTTAGCCAGCAAAGGGAACGATAAAAATGTATGTACAAACGTTGCGTACGCTGAAATTTTGATGTTTTTTTTAAAGTTTTTGGCGTATTTCATAACAGAGTTGGTCGTAATGCATAATATTAGTGAACGTACACGAACGTTTTGTTGTCTTATAGATAACTATACACGAATGTTAGCCGGGTTGTCGGCGGTTCACGAACCTATGCCCCACGATAGTCTAACTTAGCATACGCGCTGCACGTATCGCCGACGATCACGTGCGTAGCCTGTTAAAAACCTGCCGGCACAGCCGATTTAAATCATTAACCGCTGAGAATTGGAAGTGTCAACATCGCAGTCACACCTTGACGATTAGCCCACGTATGCCGACACTCTGAAAATGTGTCTAAAACGCTGGCACAAGTCGAATACTGTTAATGGTAAGTTTGGTTTACGTGAAGAGCACGCTGAAAAACGATGAAGTACGGCTGTTTATATCGTCGTAGTACGCTAGTACGTCGTGAAATTTCAAGCATGCTGAAAATTTTCGACGTACTCGCCGTATGGCTCACACGTTCCGCTACGCTGGGAATAAGTTGTAGGCACGATATTCAATCGTGACACCGTCGACACAAGTTCTTGTAAGTTACTCATAAGTCGATAAACGGTCGAGGTATGTTTAGCATACCCGAAACTTATTTCGCCGTCAAAGGCACATTTTCTTTTTTTCTCCTTGGCTCCGTGAAGGCACGTGACGAAATATCTGAAGTGTTGTTGTTTGTTTTTTTTAATGATTTTTTTTTAGTCTATCACGAATTTTAAAAATATATTCGGACATTTGCTTTTACGTTTTCGACGTCGACGTGACAAATATCCTCAAACAGAAAAATATTCACAGAGGGGAACTAAGAATAAGACATGAGCAAACTGGGAAGAGGCAACGGGAACGTGGACGTAAACGGCACGTGACGAAATAATCGGAAGTATTGTTGTTTTTTTGTTTTTTTAAACGCGACCAATCACGGCCATTATCGTAGCTGTAAATTAGAAACACGTTCAGTAAGTTCTGTGGTCGTCCGAAGACGTCATAATACGTTCTACAATCGTCAATATGCGTTGGAGGTACGCTACAACATAGGTCAAAGCACGATTACTCATGAGGTTATAAATAAGTTTTGGGTACGCCAAGCATCTACTCGACGTGTTTCGTTATGAGTAACTTACAAGTAATGTGGCCTCAACGTGTGTCAACGGATCGCCATAACGTGCCTCGACGTGTGTCACGATGTGTAATCGGCCTACAACAACATTACTCATAGGTTATAAATAAGTTTTCGGGTACGCTAATCATGTAACCTCGACGTGTTCGACTTTAATGATAACGTACAGTAACGTGTGTCGACCGTGTGTCAACGATCGCATTAACGTGGCATACAACTTGGCGCAGCGTAGCGGAACGTGCGAGTCCATACCGCTGGCATACCGGTCGTCGAAAATCAAGCATGCAAAATTTGAGGACAACCGCAACACGCACAACGATGAAAGCTCAGCGTACTACGACGTAGGCAGTGTTCTTCCAGCGTGCTCTTAATGTAATAAAAGAACTTACCCATAACGTATTTGACGGTGTGTGCAGGCGTTTTAGACAAATTTTTCATAAGTCGGCATACGCTGGCTAAATCGTCAAGGTGTGACAGGCGCCTTTGAGTCTGGGAGGCTATAATTCCATAATTTATTGGCTTTCTCATGCAAGTCCAGTATGTACTAGGCGGTTGCTTGGCTGCCCTAGTTAAGGCCTAATTAAGATAAGCTTAGTGATCGAGGGCGTGTGACTCCAGTTAAACGGCCAATTAGAACGGAAGGGGGAAAACATTTGGACCAGTGGCTGAATAATTGGCGGTTGCAGTTACCTAGCAACCACACTGTGACACAAAGTTATTCATGCTGGTGGCCTCAAGCCCAGTAAGTCAAGGAAGAACCGAGAGGAATACCCCCTCGAAGTGGGACCCGAAGCCCGTAACATCATAATACATATACAGTATAATCATTCTAACAATCACCACTAACTGATATCGAATGTTCAGTACCATCAGTGTGACTGTAGAAAGCTGAAATTTGGCGTGCCGAACGAACATCGAAAATGATACCTGGGAAAACCAAAGAACATCGGAAATTGTCCGTAAAGAGAAACATCTGAATATAAATGCAGCTTATGCTCAACCGCAGGGCCGACCCGAGGCAAATGTGTGCCATCACAGTGTAAGTGTTGCAATGCATATACTTTCATTAAAATGATTCGTTATACTATAAATACACATTATGGTACTGTACATTGCAGCCTGGATTTATACTGCGTTTGTATGAATGAAAGGAAGACCAAAGGAACCCGAAGAATTAAAGGGCAAAGAATGGAGTCACAGAGGACCTGGATAGGATCGGGTTGTCAGCCGCTACTCCACCACCATCAAACAGCATCCAGAGTCGCAGCAAGTGAGCCTCTCAGAAAAATTTCGCAAAAATTCACTTCTCCCTTTCGAGAGTTAGATAAAGAAAAAGAGAGGAAAAAGAGTCACACAGATTAAACAGAGAAGAAAAGCAAGAATAAGAATGAATAAAGAGAATTGTGAAGAAGAAAAAAAATTAGAAAGAAAAGTGAAGAGAAACAAAGATGTATGTCAGGAAGAAGCCAGACAGATAGATTTCAGCAGTTACTCCCCAGGCTCAACACAGCAGCAAAGTAAGTGAGCCCTCGTTATATACTGTAAAATTTTATATTCCCTGTGAGTTCAAAGCAGGTTTTGTTATGCTTACAATGTGTAAGTGTACCCCACTAGTTTATCTAGAAGAGTAACCATTTCGACGGTTCGTAGATGGTCTTCATCTCAAATGAGCAATATTAATGGAGTGTGTATGGCAGACCGCGAATTTTTATTATCATTTTTACTAAGACCGACCCGTGAACCCCGTTGAGTTCACGTGTGACAGTGGTCTGATAAAAAAACATCATTAAAAAATAATAATCAGATAAATAATAATAAAATAAATAACATAAATAAAAAGTAGCTCACAGCGAACCTATACACCGCTGAGTTTGTTTCCATTGATAAAATTCTCCCGAAGAGTACTTGACCTGAATCCGGGAATGTGATTTTTGAATGTATTTTTTGCTTGTCCGGATTTGAACGAAACTTGATACTGCACAGCCGCAGGAGAATGGTGAGTAGGGTGGCCCTAAAATTATTGCGCTATCATTGTACGTTTGGTTGTATTTCGGGAACAATACATACATACATACATACATAACAACAAGATGAAGTTTTAGTATATATAGAGTAATAGTCAATGCTCATATGTAGGCTGCTGCCACTACACCACACAGCACACACACACACGAATATACTTTTCATTATGTGTCAAAAAGTTGTACATGAAGATATGACAAAAACTATGTGGAGTGAGTCCGTGTTTGGTGTCAAGAACAACCCGATTAGATTTTGGTTCACGTCGATTCAGATCCGGCTATCAGTGGGATACAAACGTAAACTATACAGTCCTGGCGGAGGAGTATGCGCGCTAACCGAGCGCGTTCTGGTTCCCTCGCCAAGGAGAGGATATTGCAATTTGGGTCTGTTTTGTCTGTTTGTCTGTCTGTAAATGTTTTGTAAAGGTTAAGAGCCCTGGTTTACCGAGACACAAAAGCATGTGAGAACTCCCAACTCGGTATTAAAGACAAGATGGAATATGTGCGTTTTGTGTTCAGAATAGGAATGGATTCGATTTTATTTTGAAAAGTGAAGCCTTCTGTGCTGAAGATAGATATTGGAAGAATGTGAGCCAAAGAGGACAGCACTGGACATAGCACACACTAGTGTAAACAGGAGTGTGATTTGAACAGACTGCTTCATCGTGCTTTGTAGTTGATATGCACACTGCAGCCAAGAGGGTGTAATTAATGCACAGACAACAGGAATACATGAACCAGAAAGAACCCGATTGAAGTTTGGTTGTTATTGGAAAGAAGTTCCATACAAATTAATACATGTAATAACTGTCGGAGGATGGAAGTCCACAGTTTTTGGAGGACTTTATATACCTCTGGCGGTGACGCATTTGAAAGACTTTCTATTTAAATGTCTGGCATGATAGGATGATGGCATTTAATTGTCTCCCTTATTATCAGGTTGGTTTGGTGATTTGTGAATACATAGATGGGGCCTATGGAGATATATCATGTGGTAGCTTCACCGAGAGACCTTTGGTTTGAAAGTAGATATATTGTGCTCCAGAAATCGGGTCCTCCTTCACGCTTCAAGATGCTTCTGCGCAGCGCATCCGTTTATCTTTGGCTATTTCCAGACAATAGTATCATATCAGGTCAATATACCGTGTAACAAGGGCAAATTGCGATTATTTTGTTCATCCACTACCAAATGTTTTGTTTCACTGTGGTGTGCCAAGGCACACCAGTGAATGAGCACAATGTGTGGTTCAACAATAAATAGTTAAACAATGGCCATTGTTGTGGCATGTGAGCAGCGATGATTGTCTTCAAATCCATAACTTGTCAATTGAGAACAATATTATACTAAAATAGTACTCACTCCTTAACTTGCTGGTTGTCAAACGAACAAGACTTTGTAACAGAAAGTACACGAAGATGCCATGAGATAACAAGATTGTTTGTTTGGTTTGCAGCAACATTTCAGATGGTATATGCTTCCCTCTCAGTTAAATATTTGTGGACTACAACATGGTGAATTCTTCATGTGACAATAATAATTAGCTGAGTGGGGTCACTGGGTGTATGGGTGGATGAGTTGATTAATGGAGAGGACAGTGGCAAGGGAATAGGGGAGCAGGATAAAGGATGGAGGGGATGGATGGGTGGATATATGGACAGAGGAAACTGGGCCATGAGTGGGTGGAAGAGTTCATAGGGTTGATGGGGGTAAGATTGGTGTATAATATGGAGAGGTGGGATGGTCAATGTGGGAAGAGAGGGAGGGGTGACGGACGGATGTATTCCGTGGGGAAGGGTTGAATGTGGGGAGAGGTGAATGCATCCTTTGTGGGGATGGGTGGGTTGGGTGACAGAGAGGAGTGAGGTGGCGTGGGGGGGGGGGAGTGGGGAGGAGGAGTTGTTGGCCAAATGAAAAATAACCATCGAAAACACAGCTTGGTAGCTTCATACTCCCAAAACATTCCCCTCCAATGATTTCACATGTACTTTCACCATATCTTTCTCTGTGAGGGCCTAATTAACGAATCTGTAATGTTGGAACTATGTATGCTATACTTTTGTTTTTCATGACTGTGTTGCATTTACAGCCAGATATCAACACCCCAGGATATAATCATTATTGGGTGACTGATATCAAAGTGCTATCTCGGTCAGACAGATTTAATACATCATATTACTCAAACTGGTCCCACACCACGCACTCGTGCCGAGGGGTATGCCGTACGCTATGATTATATTGCTCCAATTGGCCAAGGCTTATATATACACACACCTTAACCACTTCACACAAACGTTCCACTTCATAATGCAACTCAGGCACACTGCCCCACAGCATCACACACACTCACTCACAACCCACACCTGCCCACTCACAAAGCACACAAATGCTTGTCAACACACTCCACCGATACACCATCTAGGAAATTCAGGAAGGGCTAAACCAATGCAGTGCATCCTTTGGAAGTATGTGAACAGGGTAATGTTCATATAAACTGCTCACACACATCCATGCAACAGTATAAGATCATGCCTGGTGTTGGCTTAATGGTTGGGGTGGGGGGCGTGGATCTAGGTCCTGAGTTCAAAATCCCGCTCAGCTGTTGAATTAATTCCAGGTGGGGTTACTTGGCCTGTCATTCTTCTAGGTCGGCAAAATGAGTGCCAGCATGGTGGTATAACTGGGTCGGAGTGATGACTCATCCAGGATTGTGCCCAATAGCCAAGGAGACTGCTTAAGCAGCACCAACGCTCTGCACAGAGTAGCCCAATCTACATATATGGGTTTCAAGAATGTGGAATGGAGTCTTCCCAGGGCAGGCTCAAAGTATCCACTTCCATTTCGGTAAGGATCACGATTCATGGACCAAGCTGTGAAGCTTTCTGTTCTCAAAGTTTGTGTCGAGGGCTCTCTTCAGGATCGTTACTGAGACAGGACAGCTTCCAACTGTAATTCGTTGTAATAATATTCCCAGGGATGGCATTTAATATCTCCGTGAGGTTCTTCTTCATCACTGGTAGAACTGTCATTTTACAGCTTCCAGGATATTTTCACTTCATGCTTGAGGTCTTGTTATTTGGTCATTTTCTGATTTCTGCATCGTTAGTCCAAAAAACTGGTATAACACCTCACTTAGCAATGCCTTCTTCTCTATTTGTACCCAAGTATGATATCTGGTCGCAATGTTTGTTTTCAATGTTTACGCTTGATGGGATCATGAGTCGTACATGAGCGTATAACAATGTTTTCAGTGATTGCTTTTGTTCATTTTCACAAATTTTCTAGAACTGGAATGTCAAAGTTTTTGCAGATGTGCCAGCAGATTACTTAACAAACTCTGTTGTGTCATTGTGTGTACAGCTGTTCTGACATGTTTTTTTTTTTGCTTGTGCCTAGTCATTAAGCGTCGCATATCATTCACCTCGCCAAAGGAGAGGGTATTGCATTTGGGTCCGTTTGTTTGATTTTTTTATGAGGTCATAGGTGCCTTCTTTATGACGTCATAATTGCATATAGAGAACGTCACATCTGATCAGTATGAGAATTTTTCAGTGTCATCTAGGGATAAAATGCTCCACAGAAAAAAATTCATTACGTCATCGGTCATGTGATTCGGCAACCATATTGTTATTTATTTATTTTTTAACCTTCAAAAATCTTCTTCTCTGAAGTGGCTGATCAAATCGAGGTGAAACTTTACATGTATGACAGCCTGTCCATGAGGAACAAAAGGTTCACACATATCATATCATGGGTCAAATGGTTGCAGCCATATTACCCTAAAGCCTGGAAAATACACCACTCAAAAGAAGTCCTGAGGAGGGTCTTGCAATCTCTGATTGCTCTTTTTCTTGTTCTCTTTGCTAACCCCAACTCCACCCTCACCCTGACTTTTATTTTTCCTCCCCCCCCCAACCCTTCTCTCTCACACTGCCCCTCCTCTCTCCCACCTCCTAATAAATGGCAGCACACCCCTCCCACATGTCTGTCCACTCTCTGTCTGTCTGTGTGTGTGTCTGTCTGTCTCTCCTGCAGTGAATAGCAACGTTGCTGAGTTGTCGCTTCCCACCTCCCCCCCCCCCCCATAGCTCCCCATTCTTCATCCTCTCTGCCTCCCCCTCCCCCACTCCCTACACTGCCTCCTCTCTTTCCCCCCCCTTAATGTCCCCATCAGCG
>CM068957.1:11725475-11737162 GCA_035128595.1 Eptatretus atami | reverse complement strand
GCTCTCCCACCTCCTAATAAATTGCAGCACACTCCTCCCACCATGTCTGTTCCACTCTCTTGTCTGTCTGGTGTGTGTGTCTGTCTGTCTCTCCTCAGTGAATAGCACGTTGCTGAGTTGTCGCTCCTTCCCACCTCCCCCCCCCCCCATAGCTCCCCATTCTTCATCCTCTCTGCCTCCCCCCCCTCACCCTACACCTGCCTTCCTTCCCTCTTCCCCCCCCCCTTAATGTCCCCATCAGCGAAGCGATGGGTTGTATTTCCTCGTGCATAATAAAATAAGCTAATTTATATATTTGATGATGAGGGCAAATTTGCCCGAAATCCAGATAGCGCTCCGTTTGATGTTTAACTGATGTGATCATGTACTCTTTGTCTGTTTGACAGAGTTGCCAGGCAGAGGCCTCTGGGTTGGAGGTGACGCTTTGGTGTAGGACTATGTCCAATGGAGATCAGGGAGTGCTTGTCACACTCCACATGTTTTGATTTACCCGCCGATCACATCAAGTGCTTCTGATTGAATGGTTTGCATGAGTGGGAACAATCATCTGGGTGGCAGATGGACGGTTGTTCTTTCAGATTATGCGGTTTACCGTGTGAGACATAATCCACGGCGATGTTCACCATAAGTCAGGAGGTGCGTCTGATGTATGTGTGATTATGTGTGATATATATATATACATATAGATAAGATATATAGATATAGATATATAATTATATAGATATATAGATACTCCTTCCTAATATTGAGTTGCACCCCCTTTTGCCATCAGAACAGCCTCAGTTCGTTGGAGCATGGACTCTACAAGGTGTGGAAAGCGTTCCACAGGAGATGATGGCCCATGTTGACTCCAATGCTTCTCACATTAGTGTCAAGTTTGCTGGTTGTGGATCTCTACTCTGAATAGTTGTTCCATCTCATCCCACAGTTCTCAATTGGATTTAGATCTGGTGACTGGGCAGGCCACTGCAGTAAGCTGATTCACTGTCATGTTCGTGGAACCATTGCTGCAGAATCCTAGTTTTGTGGCATGGGGAATTATCTTGCTGAAGAAATCCTTCGCCAGATGGGTACACTGCTGTCATGAAGCGATGCACCAAATTGGCAATGATGTTCAATATCCTGTGCATTCAAACATTGCTCCACTTTTTATCAAGGGTCCAATGAGTGTCATAAAAGCACACACCACATCATCACACCGCCACCACAGCTGCAACGTTGACCACAGCATGATGGGTGCACGTACTCATGGTTTTATCCATACCCGAGTCCTTCCGTCAGTGTGAAACAGCAGGAACTGGATTCATAAGACAACGCAATGTTTCCCAATCCTCCGTGTTAGTGTTTTCATTTCTTTGCCTACTGCAACTGCAGGTTCTTGTTTTTTGCTGAAAGAAGTGGAACTCTGTGTGGTCATTGGCTCCCATATGCCATTTGTGTTTAAGGTACGACAAGTGGAGCATTCTTTTATGGGTCTTTTGGCACCAATATTGTACTGGACTGTCAGTTACTAACTGTAGCCGTCTGGTTGCTCTGCCCCAATTCATGTCAGCCTCCTTTGGCCTCTTTCATCAATGAGCCGATTTCGACCACTGGTCTGCCATTGGCTGCTGGACCATTCTTGATACACACGGAAAATGTTGAGTGTTTGAAAAAACCCAGCAGCATTGCAGTTCTTGACACACTCAACCAGTGCACCTGGCACCTACTACCATACCCCATTAGTGCACCTGGCACCTACTACCATACGCCATTCAAAAGGCACTTAAATATTTGTCTTGCCCAATCCACCTCTGGAGACCAACGTACAACAATCCATGTCTCAAGGCTTAAGAATCCTTCTTTAACCTGTCTCCTCCCTTTCATCAGCACTGATTAAGAAATGGATTAAACAGGTACAACCAATAAGGGATCATAGCGTACACGTTGATTCACCTTGTTTCAGTCTATTTCATGGGAAGAGCAGGTTGTTTCTCTTGTTTTGTACACCGAGTGTATATGCAGTGTGCGTATATATATGTATGATTGATGTAGATATATATATATATGTATATACATAATATATATATATATGTATATGTATATGTATGTGTATGTGTATATATATATATATATATATATATATATATATATATATTATATATATATATATACACACACACACACACACACACACACAACAACACACACACACACACACACACACCACACACACACACACACACACACACACAAGCCGGTAGGCGACATGGGTGGTCGCTACATAATTGCATACTAGTCATACAGTTTTTGACGGATCGGGCTGAAATTTTTTGACAAAGAGGTTGAATGATTATAGTGCGCATAAAAGCCTGGAAGCCGATTTTGATTTTCGAAAATAATTTTTTTAAGGATTTTCAAAAATTTCAAAGTTCCGTTGCTAGGCTATGGTGGCGCCCATAGCAACGGGCTCAAAAGCATACCACTAAATCCGGGTATGAACCTACCTGTCAAGTTTCATCAAAATCGGTTGACTCCTCTGGCCTCCAGAGCTGTCCATTACATACAAACAAACATACAAGCCGGTAGGCGACATGGCTTGTCGCTACAATTGCATACTAATCATTACAGTTTTTGACGGATAGGGCAGAAAATTTTTGACAAAGAGTTTGATTATAGTGCGCATAAAAAGCCGTAGAAGCCGATTTTTGATTTTCGAATTTTTTTTTTTTTAGGATTTTTCTAAAATTTCAAAGTCCTGTGCTAGGCAACGGTGGTGTCCATAAGCCAACCGGTGCTCAAAACATAGAACTAGATCCTGGTATGAACCTACCTGTCAAGTTTTCATCCAAAAATCGGTTGACTCCTCTGCCTCCAGAGCTGTCCATTACATACAAACAAAACATACATACAAACATACAGACAGGCTGCGCCTCCAGCCCGCATCTCCTTCGCGACACCCGGACCTCCACCGACTGAACTGTTCCAAGCTTCCGACTCTGACACGAGCCCAGACCTCCACACAGCTCCTTGGCTTCTCCAGACTCTCCGAACCCCGACAGAGACTCGGTTCTCTCCACGTAGCTTCTTTCTTACGCACACACCACCCACCTCGCTGCGTTTCAGCGCTCGCTTTTATTCCCCTCCTTTCTCGCCCCGCCCTCCTTCCAGCTCCTGCGGGACCTTCCAGAAGGGGGGCGTTTCCCTCGTGCGTCGGGGTTTTTTGAAGCAATCATCCTAGTAGCACTTCTCTATTCTCCCTCCACTCGCCCCTCCCCCGTCCCAAAGCGCGGGAAAAGTAAGAGGAAAAATCCGTGCGTTATCGGAACGCCTTTCTTCTTTGTCCATGCAGAGACCGGTTTTCGATGCGGAGAGGGTTCTGGCGTGGGTTGGAGAAGGTGGATTGGTGGTGTGGTTTTGTAATGGTGGCGTGGTTGCATGGTGGTGTCTGAGTGTGTGTTTGGGTGTTTGTAAAAAAGGTGTTGGTGTTTGGTTGGTCCAAATAACGATAGCAAATAAATAAGGGCTAACTCAAAGATCACAGCCCTGTCCACATGAAAATCCCATTTAACAACGTGGGGAAATCTATCTGAACACACACTTAGCGATATAACTGATCTTGGAATAATCCTTTATGGTGTCCTGTGAATTCCACAGCCGTAACCAATTTAATATTATGTAATGTATATATATATATATATATATATATATGTATATATATATATATATATATATATATATACACACACACACACATACACAGTATATTCACAGTAATCCCTTGATATACGGAAGGTTTATGGTCTTAAAATATTCTGTTAGGCGAATTTCTGCTTGTCGAATTGAAATACCCTTGTACTCCCATTTGTCTAAGTGGAGATAGGTTCCTATAGAACAAAATCTTAACTCTACGAATGTAAAAAATACACATATTAATGCAACAAACTTTCTTGTATATCTTTATATTTCTTAAAACTTTTATGAAATTGCACACTTTCAAGACATCTTAAGCAAGCACTTTAGTCTTGAACAAATGTGAAAAACGAAAGGAGTGTGAATCACCAGGCAGCCAACCACCATGGGAAATGACACAAGGGGGCATTGTATGCAAACACGACAAAAGGCCAAATATAAAATGTGTTTTAAGGTAAATAAAACGCACAGACCAAGCATTTATATGTTTTTTTTATTTCTTCGTAAAATATACTTATTTCTCTGAGATGCAAAATTTCAGCTATTGTGATTTTTTTTACTTCCATGTATCGAAATTTAATCCTAACTAATTACTCGTTTCAGTGACAGCAAATTTCTGGATATTGAAATGTCAGTATAATCGAGGGATTACCGTATATACAACAACATATATGTAGTTGGTTAGAATATTAATAACATAATATATATATATATATTTTACATCATGAAAAACGTTGATTTGTCTTGGACTGTTGTGAGCATCTCATTCGAGAGCCTTTTTAACGCATCTTTGAGATCAGTGCCTTTTACACAGGGAAAGATGGAGGTTCAGATTTCCATGTTGTACAGACAGTGATAACGGAGAGAGACCAAACCGGACTACAAATGCAGTAAAAGCTAAAACAACAAGTGAAAGTTATCCTCACGGCAAGTGATTCGTTCAATATTTATTAATCAGTGTTCACCTGCAAAGTTTACACATCTTGCACGTTTGTTGACCGCATAAGACTGTGACCCAATGATCAATCACTTAATGTTCTGTTGCGTGATTTGTCCATTTTCTCACAACTTCCTTGTTGTGAATGAACATACAAGTAAAGTTCCTCTACGAAAATTCCTCGAATGTATCGAAAAGAAAACGTCAGCCCTTCATATGCACCCTTTATAACAATACATCCAAACTTGGAAAGCGGTATTCATGAAGCATAACCATAATGTAGAAAAGAATCTCATTGTATCCTTCAACCTTATAGGTGTATTTATCAAGTTTCATTTTGATTACACATGATACAAATGGATCATCATAAACAAAGCAAATGCTCTTACCGAGGTGGATAGCACTTTGGAAAGTGGAGAAAAACCTCACGAACGTCTGCCCACCTGACTTCAATATTTCACTTGAGCCTCTCATAATTATCGATGGAGAAGTCAAAAGAAGAGAAAGTTAATACGATCAACAAACTTCTCCTGCAAAATATTTGCGGATTATGCTTTTTGCTGAACCCTTACAAGAAAATGTCTTCTTTGTTCTACTATATATTATTTGGCGATGAAACAAAACAATTCTTCATGAAATTCCAAAGTTTGATTAGCAACTGGCACTTACAAAACAAACCTTCTCTCAGCCGAACTGTCAGACGAGGTGACTTTGTACAGAGACGTCGGTGTGATGGATTTCTGAACCCCCTGCTTTAATTCCCCCAATTTCTCGTTCCTTGTCAGTACACGTCAAAATCCCCGCCAGGCAATTCTCCACTGCCTGTGCTGCTGAAATGATAGACAACCATATTATAATGTTTTTTTTCAAGCATTTGTCATTCATTCACAGCACATATTTGCCTGCTAAGTCGTTGTCCCTGGGAAGGGGGCAGGGATGGAGCGAGTGGATTTCGAGGTAGACTTTTGGCGCTGTTCATATATTGCAATGTCCCAGCAAACCTGCATTTGGCATAGAAAGTCCTCTGGACAGGTTGCAAATTTTGGAAAGTGATTACTACACGTGGAAACTGCGATTCCATTTCGCTAAAGCGATGCAAAATTTCCTTCTCTTCCCCTGCAAACTTTGACAATTCGCTAAGCAACTGAAAACATACACACGCAATGCATTATGGTGTGCATTAAAAATGACGTCATGGCCAAGCGATTCAAATTGCGCTTTCTTTGCTTCAGGCAATCTGACGTCCACCGTGGTAAACAGACAATTCCAATGTTTTTTTTTGTCATCCTGAAATTAAATAAATTTGCTTCAATATAGCCACGCATGAATGCGGCATTGTCATACAATCCACGTGCAGATGGTTCTATTTGTGACACGAGTAGACACTCCGTGCAATAAGAACTTGAATTATTCAAGGCAGCACGGCCGATCACAAAAGTGCGATTAACTTACATTGTGACAGTAAACATCGGATTCATGCAATATGAAACAAGGTAGAAAATATAAAGCTTTCTCTCTTCCGCTGACAGAATACTTTGTTGACAATGGCCGTTGTATGGACACCAGAGTTTGGGTGCTGAATTTTTTTTATGACACCGTTTGCATTTGGTAGCGGTATACACCCATTCATTGCACCTTGTTGAATGCCAATAAAAGCGAGACAATAAAAACAATAAAACGAGGAAAGTAAGTGTCACATTATCTGCGAACAAACAATTATATACATTATTGTCTGCAAGACGATGCGAATAGTTGCTGAGCCTTTTAAATGTTCAAGCATTACTTGAAACATTTAACGTAGTCAACAATTAGTAAAGCATTTCATAAAAAACGAAAAACAAAAAGAACAACACGAGGAGGTGGAGATCGCTTGTTAAGGCTTCAGTGGCACAACGTTTTCTCCCCCGGTGAGATGAATGCTGTTTCAATAAGGTACATCCGTCATCTCATCTTGTAACCTTATTGGCTTATGATCATAAAGACTCATTTCTCTCGGATATATAGTGTAATCTGTACTTTAGTCACAAGCGGTAATTGTTGGAGAAATAAATCAAAAGCGAATCGGGAGCGATTTTTACTTCTTCTTTTAAAAGGCGCTAGTGGCGGTTAAGACCAAAGGCATGAGAGCGAAGACGGACGGGCCGAATACAGCAGCATGGTGGACAAAAAAAAATTCCTAATATCGGGTCCACGCCACGTGCTGTGGCAATTTTTGCACGTTGCTTCAATTAAGCAGAACAGCAGAGGAAATTCCAGGCAAAGTAACAGGCTCTGTGAACCATCGATTGCTTCCAGGGTGTCCACTAAGAACAATGATTTGGAGGGTTTTCAAAGAGGGGCTTTCGTTGTCATCGCTCGTCTCCGCGTGTCGAGTGTATTAATAGGGCTCGGAAAATATTATTCTTTGCTTATTGAAAAACTCGTCGCTTCAATATGGCGGGCTCATCACCGACGGCTTAATCCTACTTTGGATGCCTGCAGTTCTGTAGCAAGAGCCGACTCCTGTTTAATAAACGTTTCATTAGGCAGTCAAGGCCATTTCCGGCTACAGGCAAGTCTTGGCTAAACAACGTCATCCAGTCCTTCCGCCACACATCCCCGTCTTCCCATTTTTCCCCCATCCATTACATATTAAGCTTTCGGCTGTTACGCGCTCCCTGAAGTGCAGCCAAAGTAACCTTTCCCAACTTGCAATCACACGGAGTCAGAACCGCCAAGCTTCGGGCTGCATTATCCTCGAACCCAACAAGTGGGTAAGCGCTTGTGTGGACCTCGAACATCACGCACAAATTGACCGTCGCACAAGTTGTGGGTGATAGTAGGCAAACACGCATGGAAAGGGTGGTTTCTGAAAACACTTTGGAGGCTATAGGGGAGTTTCCTGAAAGACGATTTTCAATGCGTGAAGTAGGGTTCATACTTCCAAACTGAAAAGGAATTCAATTGATGAGTTACAATCGACTCAAGCACACAGCATCTCCCAAAGCTGCCTCCATTGCACGAACCGAGCCGGCCAGTCAGCACCCTTTCAAGCCTTTTTGACCCAACCACTGTCCATCTGTCTGACTTTGAAGTTTCAACGGGGTACTGGTGACCGACCCTTTTTCAAGCCTTTAATCTCAGGTTCTATCGTTATTCGCATTAATCCCTAACAAATAGTTGCTTTAAAATCATCCAAAATAAACTGTGCCTTCAGTTTATAACATTGCGTTTGTGGGGTGATGATGCAATGGCTTTCTCTCAAAACTGAAATAGCAATAAACTAAACACCGAAACGATTGAGGGTTTACTTGTTTAAAATCAACTTAAACAAACTTCGACAAATTGGATCGTTTTCAGGTTCAAGTAGCTTTCACTTTCTCTGCTTGGATGACAATGAGTACCACGTCTGACGTCCTTGAATTGGTTAAATAGTACACTGTTTCAGGATGAGTGAAACCCGATCGCAGATGAAAACAAAATGAGTTTCATTCTGAAATGTCGAAATCTTTATTTAAAAACATGGCGATTCACTCCTAAGCGAACACTTATATGGTTCTTCTTTCAAGCCTGCTGTAACTATCGCACATATCCTTAATAAGAGAACAAATCAATAATTTGGAATATTTCTCAAGATTCTGTGTGTTTAAGACACATATGTCTACAGAAGGTGTGTATTTATACGGTGGAGATTCCCGCCCAAAGCCAAATATTCCATCTCGGGTGAGATTTGGTCAAATTTCCCATTGGGGGAGTTAAATGACCAGATTAGAGGTTTTTTTATGTTTTGTTTATTTCTCTGACATTAACACTTACAAGCTAAACTAGCAAAAGACAAAGCTGAAAAGTCACATTACACCTTAAAATATATAGCTCATCACAGGGGTACCTGCATGGCTGGACAACGCCATATTCCTCCTCCAGCCCTGCCTCCTCCTACCTCTCCCACCTCCTCGCTTCTCCCACAACCATCCCTCCAGATGCCACCTCTTTCTCCTCATTCTCCTACCACACCTTCCCCTCCCACCTCCACCACCTCCCTCTGCCCTCCTGCCCATCCTCCTCTGCCTCCTCCCACACCCATCATCCAGAATGCCACGCCTTCCCCTCCCTCCTCCCACTCCCTCCTCCACCCCTTCCCTCTGCCTTCCTCCACTCTCCTGCCTCTGCTCCCACCCTTCTTCCCTCCCTCCTCCCACCCCCTATCCATTCCACACCTCCCCCTTCCTCCTCTCACAAAGGATTTTCACTGGGGGGGTTTCTAACCACGTTTGCGAAAAAAAACAACATAAAATAAAAACCCGCTTTTCAATTCACTAAAACCTCTAACTTGCCTCGTATCTCTCCTCTGTGTATCAGCGAAGCGATGGGTTGTATTTCCTCGTGCATAATAAATATAAGCTAATTTATATATTTGATGATGAGGGCAAATTTGCCCGAAATCCAGATAGGCGGCTCCGTTTGATGTTTAACTGATGTTGATCATGTACTCTTTGTCTGTTTGACAGAGTTGCCAGGCAGAGGCCTCTGGGTTGGAGGTGACGCTTTGGTGTAGGACTATGTCCAATGGAGATCAGGGGAGTGCTTGTCACACTCCACATGTTTTGATTTACCCGCCGATCACATCAAGTGCCTTCTGATTGAATGTTTGCATGAGTGGACAATCATCTGGGTGGCAGATGGACGGTTGTTCTTTTCAGATTATGCGGTTTTACCGTGTGAGACATAATCCACGGCGATGTTCACCATAAGTCAGGAGGTGCGTCTGATGTATGTGTGATTATGTGTGATTATATATATATACATATAGATAGATATATAGATATAGATATATAATTATATAGATATATAGATACTCCTTCCTAATATTGAGTTGCACCCCCTTTTGCCATCAGAACAGCCTCAGTTCGTTGGAGCATGGACTCTACAAGGTGTGGAAAGCGTTCCACAGGGATGATGGCCCATGTTGACTCCAATGCTTCTCACATTAGTGTCAAGTTTGCTGGTTGTGGATCTCTACTCTGAATAGCTTGTTCCATCTCATCCCACAGATTCTCAATTGGATTTAGATCTGGTGACTGGGCAGGCCACTGCAGTAAGCTGAATTCACTGTCATGTTCGTGGAACCATTGCTGCAGAATCCTAGTTTTGTGGCATGGGGAATTATCTTGCTGAAGAAATCCATTCGCAGATGGGTACACTGCTGTCATGAAGCGATGCACCAAATTGGCAATGATGTTCAAATATCCTGTGGCATTCAAACATTGCTCCACTTTTTATCAAGGGTCCAATGAGTGTCATAAAACCACCAGCCTGCAACGTTGACACACAGCATGATGGATGCACGTACTCATGTGGTTTTATCCATACCCGAGTCCTTCGTCAGTGTGAAACAGCAGGAACTGGGATTCATAAGACAACGCAATGTTTTCCCAATCCTCCAGTGTTAGTGTTTTCATTTCTTTGCCTACTGCAACTGCAGGTTCTTGTTTTTTGCTGAAAGAAGTGGAACTCTGTGTGGTCATTGGCTCCCATATGCCATTTGTGTTAAGGTACGACAAGTGGAGCATTCTTTTATGGGTCTTTTGGCACCAATATTGTACTGGACTGTCAGTTATCTAACTGTAGCCCGTCTGTTGCTCTGCCCAATTCATGTCAGCCTCCTTTGGCCTCTTTCATCAATGAGCCGATTTCGACCACTGGTCTGCCATTGGCTGCTGGACCATTCTTGATACACACGGAAAATGTTGAGTGTGAAAAACCCAGCAGCATTGCAGTTCTTGACACACTCAAACCAGTGCACCTGGCACCTACTACCATACCCCATTAGTGCACCTGGCACCTACTACCATACCGCATTCAAAGGCACTTAAATATTTTGTCTTGCCCATTCACCCTCTGAATGGCACACGTACACAATCCATGTCTCAAGGCTTAAGAATCCTTCTTTAACCTGTCTCCTCCCTTTCATCAGCACTGATTGAAGTGGATTTAACAGGTACAACCAATAAGGGATCATAGCGTACACGTTGATTCACCTGTTCAGTCTATTTCATGGGAAGAGCAGGTGTTTCTCTTGTTTTGTACACCGAGTGTATATGCATGTGTGCGTATATATATGTATGATTGTATGTGTATATATATATATATATGTATATACATATATATATATATGTTATGTATATGTATGTGTATGTGTATATATATATATATATATATAATATATATATATATATATATATATATATTATATACACACACACACACAACACAACAACACACAACCACAACACACACACACACACACCACACACACACACACACACACAAGCCGGTAGGCGACATGGGTGGTCGCTACATAATTGCATACTAGTCATACAGTTTTTGACGGATCGGGCTGAAATTTTTTGACAAAGAGGTTGAATGATTATAGTGCGCATAAAAGCCTGGAAGCCGATTTTTGATTTTCGAAAAAATAATTTTTTTAGGATTTTTCAAAAATTTCAAAGTCCCGTTGCTAGGCTATGGTGGCGCCCATAGCAACGGTGCTCAAAAGCATACAACTAAATCCGGGTATGAACCTACCTGTCAAGTTTCATCAAAATCGGTTGACTCTCTGCCTCAAGAGCATGTCCATTACATACAAACAAACATACAAGCCGGTAGGCGACATGGCTTGTCGCTACATAATTGCATACTAATCATACAGTTTTTGACGGATAGGGCAAAAATTTTTGACAAAGAGTTTGATTATAGTGCGCATAAAAGCGTAGAAGCCGATTTTTGATTTTCGAATTTTTTTTTTTTTTGGATTTTTCTAAAATTTCAAAGTCCGTTGCTAGGCAACGGTGGTGTCCATAGCACCGGTGCTCAAAACATAGAACTAGATCTGGTATGAACCTACCTGTCAAGTTTCATCAAAATCGGTTGACTCCTCTGGCCTCCAGAGCTGTCCATTACATACAAACAAACATACATACAAACATACAGACAGGCTGCGCCTCCAGCCCGCATCTCCTTCGCGACACCCGGACCTCCACCGACTGACTGTTCCAAGCTTCCGACTCTGACACGAGCCCAGACCTCCACACAGCTCCTT
>CM068957.1:11712948-11725465 GCA_035128595.1 Eptatretus atami | reverse complement strand
GACTCTCCGAACCCCGACAGAGACTCGGTTCTCTCCACGTAGCTTCCTTTCTTACGACACACACACCCACCTCGCTGCGTTCAGCGCTCGCTTTTATTCCCCCTCCTTTCTCGCCCCGCCCTCCTTCCAGCTCCTGCGGGAACCTTCCAGAAGGGGGGCGTTTCCCTCGTGGGTCGGGGTTTTTTGAAGCAATCATCCTAGTAGCACTTCTCTATTCTCCCTCCACTCGCCCCTCCCCCGTCCCAAAGCGCGGAAAAGTAAGAGGAAAAATCCGTGCGTTATCGGAACGCCTTCTTCTTTGTCCATGGCAGAGACGGTTTTCGATGCGGAGAGGGTTGTAGCGTGGGTGTGGAGAAGGTGATTGGTGGTGTGGTTGTTGTAATGGTGGCGTGGTTGGCATTGGGTGGTGGTCGTGAGGGTGGTGTGGTTGGGTGTTTGTAAAAAAGGTGGTTGGTGGTTTGGTTGGTCCAAAATAACGATAGCAAATAATAAGGGCTAACTCAAAGATCACAGCCCTGTCCACATGAAAAATTCCCATTAAACAACGGTGGGGAAATCTATCTGAACACACACTTAGCGATATAACTGATCTTGGGAATATCCTTTATGGTGTCCTGTGAATTTCCACAGCCGTAACAATATATATATATATATATATATATATATATATATACACACACACACACATACACAGTATATTCACAGTAATCCCTTGATATACGGAAGGTTTATGGTCCTTAAAATATTTCTGTTAGGCGAATTTCTGCTTGTCGAATTGAATTATCCCTTGTACTCCCATTTGTCTAAGTGGAGATAGGTTCCTATAGAACAAAATCTTAACTCTACAATGTAAAAAATACACATATTAATGCAACAAACTTTCTTGTATCTTTATATTTCGTAAAACTTTTATGAAATTGCACACTTTCAAGACATCTTAAGCAAGCACTTTAGTCTTGAACAAATGTGAAAAACGAAGGAGTGTAAATCACACAGGCAGCCAACCACCATGGGAAATGACACAAGGGGGCATTGTATGAAACACGACAAAAGGCCAAATATAAAATGTGTTTAAGGTAAATAAAACGCACAGACCAAGCATTTATATGTTTTTTTTATTTCTTCTAAAATATACTCATATTCTCTGAGATGCAAAATTTCAGTGATTGTGATTTTTTTTACTTCCATGTATCGAAATTTAATCCCTAATTACTCGTTTCAGTGACAGCAAATTTCTGGATATTGAATGTCAGTATAATCGAGGGATTACCGTATATACAACATACATATATGTAGTTGGTTAGAATATTATATATACATATATATATATATATTTACATCATGAAAAACGTTGATTTGTCTTGGACTGTTGTGAGCATCTCATTCGAAGAGCCTTTTTAACGCATCTTTGAGATCAGTGGTCCTTTTACACAGGGAAAGATGGAGGTCAGATTTCCATGTTGTACAGACAGTGGAACGGAGAGAGAGGACCAAACCGAACTACAAATGCAGTACAAGCTAAAACGAACAAGTGAAAGTTATCCTCACGGCAAGTGATGGTTCAAGTATTTTATTAATCAATGTTCACCTGCAAAGTTTTACACATCTTGCACGTTTGTTGACCGCATAAGACTGTGACCCAATGATCAATCACTTAATGTTCTGTGGTGATTTGTCCATTTTCTCACAACTTCCTTGTTGTGAATGAACATTACAAGTAAAAGTTCCTCTACGAAATTCCTCGAATGTATCGAAAAGAAAACGTCAGCCCTGCATATGCACCCTTTATAACAATACATCCAAACTTGGAAAGCGGTATTCATGAAGCATATACCATAATGTAGAAAAGAATCTCATGTATCCTTCAACCTTATAGGTGTATTTAGTCAAGTTTCATTTTGATTACACATGATACAAATGGATCATCATAAACAAAGCAAAATGCTCTTACCGAGGTGGATAGCACTTTGGAAAGTGGAAAAACCTCACGAACGTCTGCCCACGTGACTTCAATATTTCACTTGAGCCTCTCATAATTATCGATGGAGAAGTCAAAAGAAGAGAAAGTTAATACGATCAACAAACTCTCCTGCAAAATATTTGCGGATTATGCTTTTGCTGAACCCTTACAAGAAAATGTTCTTTGTTCTACTATATATTATTTGGCGATGAAACAAAACAATTCTTCATGAAATTCCAAAGTTTGATTAGCAACTGCACTTACAAAACAAACCTTCTCTCACCGAACTGTCAGACGAGGTGACTTTGTACAGAGACGTGGTGGTGATGGATTTCTGAACCCCCTGCTTTAATTCCCCCAATTTCCTCGTTCCTTGTCAGTACACGTCAAAATCCCCGCCAGGCAATTCTCCACTGCCTGTGCTGCTGAAATGATAGACAACCATATTATAATGTTTTTTTTCAAGCATTTGTCATTCACAGCACATATTTGCCTGCTAAGTCGTTGCCCCGGGAAGGGGGGAGGGGATGGAGCGAGTGGATTTCAGGTAGACTTTTGGCGCTGTTCATATATTGCAATGTCCCAGACAAACCTGCATTTGGCATAGAAAGTCCTGGACAGGTGCAAATTTTGGAAAGTGATTCTACACGTGGAAACTGCGATTCCATTTCGCTAAAGCGATGCAAAATTTCCTTCTCTTTCCCTAGCAAACTTTGACAATTCGCTAAGCAACTGAAAACATACACACGCAATGCATTATGGGTGCATTAAAAATGACGTCATGGCCAAGCGATTCAAATTGCGCTTTCTCTTTGCTTCAGGCAATCTGACTCCACCGTGTAAACAGACAATTCCAATGTTTTTTTTTGTCATCCTGAAATTAAATAAACTTGCTTCAATATGCCACGATGAATGCGGCATTGTCATACAATGGCACGTGCAGATGGTTCTATTGTGACACGAGTAGACACTCCGTGCAATAAGAACTTGAATTATTCAAGGCAGGCACGGCGATCACAAAAGTGCGATTAACTTACATTGTGACAGTAAACATCAGGATCATGCAATATGAAACAAGGTAGAAAATATAAAGCTTTCTCTCTTCCGCTTGACAGAATACTTTGATGACAATGGCCGTTGTCATGGACACCAGAGTTTGGGTGCTGAATTTTTTTATGACACCGTTTGCTTGGTAGCGGCGTATACACCCATTCATTGCACCTTGTTGAATTGCCAATAAAGACGAGACAATAAAAACAATAAACAGAGGAAAGTAATGTCACATTATCTGCGAACAACAATTATATACATTATTGTCCTGCAAGACGATGCGAATAAGTTGTTGAGCTTTTAAATGTTCAAGCATTTACTTGAACATTTAGACGGAGTCAACAATTATAAAGCATTTCAAAAAACGAAAAACAAAAAGAACAACACGAGGAGGTGGAGATCGGTTGTAAGGCTTCAGTGGCACAAACGTTTTCTCCCCCGGTGAGTGAATGCTGTTTCAATAAGGTACATCCGTCATCTCATCTTGTAACCTTATTGGCTTATGATCATAAAGACTCATTTTCTCTCGGAATATATAGTGTAATCTGTACTTTAGTCACAAGCGGTAATTGTTGGAGAAATAAATCAAAAGCGAATCGGGAGCGATTTTTACTTCTTCCTTTTAAAAGGCGCAGTGGCGGTTAAGACCAAAGGCATGAGAAGCGAAGACGGGCCGAATACAGCAGATGGTGGGACAAAAAAAAATTCCTAATTATCGGGTCCACGCCACGTGCTTGTGGCAATTTTTGCACGTTGCTTCAATTAAGCAGAACAGCAGAGGAAATTCCAGGCAAAGTAACAGGCTCTGTGAACCATGATTGCTTCCAGGTGTCCACTAAGAACAATATTTGGAGGGTTTTCAAAGAGGGGCTTTCGTTGTCATCGCTCGTCTTGCGTGTCGAGTAGTATTAATAGGGCTCGAAAATATTATTCTTTGCTATTGAAAACTCGTCGCTTTCAATATGGCGGCTCATCACCGACGGCTTAATCCTACTTTGGATGCTGCAGTTCTGTAGCAGAGCCGACTTCCTGTTTAATAAACGTTTCATTAGGCAGTCAAGGCCCATTTCCGGCTACAGGCAATTTGGCTAAACAACGTCATCCAGTCCTTCCCGCCACACATCCCCGTCTTCCCATTTTTTCCCCCATCCATTACATATTAAGCTTCGGCTGTTACGCGCTCCCTGAAGTGCAGCCAAAGTAACCTTTCCCAACTTGCAATCACACGGAGTCAGAACCGCCAGCTTCGGCTGCATTATCGTCGAACCCAACAAGTGGGTAAGCGCTTGTGTGGACCTCGAACATCACGCACAAATTGACCGTTCGCACAATTGTGGGTGATAGGTAGGCAAACACGCATGGAAAGGGTGGTTTCTGAAAACACTTTGGGAGGCTATAGGGGAGGTTTCCTGAAAGACGATTTTCAATGCGTGAAGTAGGGTTTCATACTTCCAAACTGAAAAGGAATCATGGATGAGTTACAGATCGACTCAAGCACACAGCATCTCCCCAAAGCTGCCTCCATTGCACGAACCGAGCCGGCCAGTCAGCACCCTTTCAAGCCTTTTTGGACCCAACACTGTCCATCTGTTGACTTTGGAAGTTTAAACGGGTACTGTGACCGACCTTTTCAAGCTTTTAATCTCAGGTTCTATTCGTTATTTCGCATTTTAATCCCTAACAAATAGTTGGCTTTAAAATCATCCAAAATAAACTGTGCCTTCAGTTTAAACATTGCGTTTGTGGGGTGATGATGCAATGGCTCTTCAAAACTGAAATAGCAATAAACTAAACACCGAAACGATTGAGGGTTTTACTTGTTTAAAATAAACTTCTAAAACAAACTTCGACAAATCTAGGATGTTTTCAGGTTCAAGTAGCTTTCACTTTCTATGCTTGATGACAATGAGTACACGTCTGACGTCTTGAATGGTTTAATATAGTACACTGTATTCAGGATGAGTGAAACCGATCGACATGAAACAAAATGAGTTTCATTCTGAAATGTCGAATCTATTTATTTAAAACATGCGATTCACTCCTAAGGAACACTTATATGGTGTTCTCTTTCAAGCCTGCTGTAAACTACTCGCACATATCCTTAATAAAGAGGACAAATCAATAATTTGGAATATTTCTCAAGATTCTGTTGTTTAAGACACATCATGTCTACAGAAGGTGTGTATATATAGGTGGGAGATTCCCCCCAAACCAAATATCCATCTCGGGTGAGATTTGTAAAATTTCCATTTGGGGAGTTAAAATTGACAGATTAGAGTTTTTTTATTTTTTGTTTTATTTCTGACTTTAACAACATACAAGCTAAACATAGCAAAAGGGACAAAGCTGAAAAGTCACATTACAATTAAAATATATAGCTCATCACAGGGGTACCTGGCATTGCTGGACAACGCCATATTCCTCCTCCCAGCCCTGCCTCCTCCTACCTCCTCCCACCCCTCCCTCTGCCTCCTCCCACAACCCATCCCTCCAGAATGCCACCTCTTCTCCTCATTCCTCCTACCCCACCCCTTCCCCTCTCCTCCCACCCTCCCTCTGCCTCTCCCACTCCTCCTCTGCCTCCTCCCACAACCCATCACTCCAGAATGCCACCCCTTCCCCTCCCTCCTCCCACTGCCTCCTCCCACCCCTCCTCTCGCCTCCTCCCACTCTCCTCCTTCTGCTCCTCCCACTCTCCTCCTTCTGCCTCCCACCCCTTCCTTCCTCTTCCACCCCTATCCATTTCCACACCTCCCCCTTCCTCCTCTCACAAAGGAATTTTCACAGGGTTTTTAACCACGTTTGCGAAAAAAAAAACAATAAAATAAAAACCCGCTTTCAATTCCTAACAACCTTTGCCTTTGGTCTTAACCGCCATGCGCCTTTTAAAGGAAGAAGTAAAAATTCTAACTTGCCTCGTCACCTCTATAAACTTACGTGTTCTGTCAAAATCTGCCCACTGAGGGACAAATTCATCAATATGGCTGATATAAGTCATGGTCAAGACATTTATCCTCATCGCTATGTCGTGAATCTGAGGTGTGTTCAGTTCCCAAATGTCCTGTAGAGCAGTGCTTCTCAAACTATCTGATGTGGTGGACCGGCAGGTTTTTTTTCCAATGTTCCAGGGACCGGTACCATATTTGTGCCACGTTATTATTTGTTTATGATCCGAGAAAATATTGTTTGAACATCCGTAGTAATATTAATTCATACCGGAAAAATATTAAAATATAATGAATATAATAAAAGTTGACACATTTTTTAATATAATTTTTTATATATATATATATGACTTCTCTCTGTCGTATTTTGAATTTGTTGGCTTAAATATATTTTTTCAAGATTTTTAACCATTTTCATTTTATACATTACATGTTATATATTATGATAATGTGAAACTGGAAACTCGCAGTGGACCAGCAGTCATTGACTCGCGTACCGGCACCGGTCCGCATACCACCACTTTGAGTAGCAATGCTGTAGAGTGCTTGCCAAGTTACTTAAGCACTCAAACAAGCACTCCAATAAAACTGCTAAAGGCGCTGTCACACCTTGACGTTTTAGCCAGCAATGGCAACGTATAAAAATGTATGTAAAACGTGACGTACGCTGAAGTTTTGAGGTTTTTTTAAAAAGTTTTGGTCGTATTCATAAACGTGTTGGTCGTATGCATAACATATTAGTAACGGGCACAGAACGTTTCGTTGTCTTCTCGATAACTTATACCAACGAATGCTTAGCCTGTTGTCGGCGTTCACAACCTATGCCCAACGTAGTGTAACTTAAGCATAGTGCGCTGCACGTATCGCCGACGAACTCGTGGCGTTCTCTGTTAAAAACCTGCACACGCCGATTTAATCATAACCGCCTGAAAATTGGAAGTGTCAACATCGCAGTCACACCTTGACGATTTAGCCAGCGTATGCCTGGCACACGTCGAATACGGTATGGGTAAGTTGTGTATACGTTAGGAGCACGCGAAAGACAATGAAGTACGCTGTCATATTCCGTGGTACGTCTAGTACGTCGTAAAATTTCAAGCATGCAAAAACTTGAGGACAACCCAAAAGTACAACGTTTAAAGCCTGCGTACTACGACGTATGGCAGTGTTTTTCAGCGTGCTCTTAACGTATACAAAACGTACCCATAACGTATTCGGCGTGTGCCAGCGTTTTAGACAAATTTTTCATAAATCGGCATACGCTGGCTAAATCGTCAAGGTGTGACAGCGGCTTAAGGACCGGCTGGCTTGGCAAGCGCCTCCTAGCTGCTTGGTAACTGATCACACCCCTGGACATCTCGACAGCATACAGTACATGAAACAGTTGAACAGATTACTAATCCGTTGGCATTAGCCTGTAGCCAAACGTGATTTGTCTTCCACTTTTTAAATCATCCCTGTCCTACACCGCCCCTGATTAATATGGCCTGCTTGTGGCTAGGCCTAATGGCGGTCTCATTATGGCCTCCCCCTTCATCCTTGGTGCAGGGGCTGCCTTGCTCATGACGTGTTTCCCCCCTCAGCAGGTAAATCGCCGAATGAATCTTCAATTGGTTCTTCTCTGGTTGTTTTAAAAAAACAATCTGCAATTGATGCGAGCTGTCTCCATTTTTTTGTTTGTTTCCTGTATGCACCATACACACGATAGAGTAAGAGGGTCGAGGAGGTAAAAAGCAACATGGTAGTGTGGCAGGGGGCATCTGTGCACCTTTCTAAATAGGAACATCTGGCTCTGGCTTACTCAAAATTATGTTTCTTAATGGATGTAACATTTATGCAAAATTTCATGTAAAATACCGAGATAACTCCTTCATGGCAGCTTAAAAACTCAAAGGTGAGATTGGAACGCGTATTTGATGGAAAGTGAACGTTTCCACATCTGCAGCTGAAAAATATAACTTTTCGACCCAACAATGACTGGAAAGTCTCATGTCCATGGAGTGCAAATTGGGTCACATTTTATATCAGGACAAGAAACAGCAAGTAAGTAATATAAGTATTGAAATAAAGCTGTTTCAAAGCGTGTTTTTTGAAATCGTGATCGACATGAATTTAACACTCCACGAAAAAGGTACCCCTATGAGTTGGCGCCCCGACGCACACCTTTCACGTCTTGATATAGTAGAGTTCAAGGCCCTCAAAATCAATGCAATCTCTCGCAATGAAGCTGAATGTCTGAGCCTGTTACTCCCGCATTACAGACAGCAAGGGCCTTCTCTGTCTTCTACCACATCCGATCAGGTCTTGCACACTCTGCCCTTTCCTTTCACTGTCCTCCCCCAATTCCTAGATTTCTGCAGGGCACATTTGGTCTGCCATTATCCCACTTCTTGTGAAACATCCAAAATCCAGGCTCATTGTTCACCTCTACTCATGCTCTTTTCTATCACCTGTGCAATTAACCTCCTTAATCTGTTTTCTCTCCTCCTTCCCTGCCGGGCTTCAAGATGGATGTTTACTTCCTCACCACCATCCATAGCTCGTCATCTTTTTCTGCCCTCATTAACACTCCCCAAGCCAATTCCTATCTTTTCAAGTTATTGTGCTTTCTCCACTCTTCTTCCACCCATATTTCCATTTATTTCTTCCACTGTTCTTTCAACCGCTTACATATGTTTGAACTTGCTTCCTCCTTGTTTCGTCCATTTCTCTTCCAAGTGTCATTCTGGTGTATCCCTCTAACTTGCAGTTCCTGTGTTTCCCTACTTTCTGCTGTTTGTTCTGTTCTGTTCTATGCTCTAGTACTTCTACAAGCCTCAACTTTGTATACAAAAAAAAAGAATAACATCGAGTGGGGAGGGGTGTGTGTGTGCATTATTAGTGTATTGACGTAACACACTAATCTGATAGTTAAGGAAACAAAAAATTTAAAAAAACCATAATATCTTCCAATTCTTCCAAACAGTGTTATTAGTCGTGCACCGAAGGAGTTGCAAGAGATTGTAACGTGTGTGTGTTGTGTGTGTGTGTGTGTTATCTCCATATGCAGGTTTCAGAGGGTGGAACAGATCCTCCCAGGTCTCAAAGTATCCACCTTATCTCGGTAAGGGGAATGGGGGGGGGGGGGTCAAGATTCATGGTCCAAGCTGTTAAGTTTCTCTGTTACCTCCACACCAAAGGTAAATGGAGTTATGTTTTCACCTCTGTCTGTCTGTCTGTCTGTCTGTCTGTGAGCACGATATCTCAAAAAGTTATGGACGGTTTGGATGTCTGTTTGTCTGACGAAAATTTACTGGACAGGTTGAGTGTGTGACAAGGACGATATGATTAGAATTTTGTGAAGATCTGGATCCGGATCCAATAATTTTTTTCAGCGATTCTTAACCATTGAGGGACAGGGCCAAAAACGATACACACAGTAGCACGATATCTCAAAAAGTTATGGGCAGATTCAAACGTAAACTTGGTATTTGTTCATGGCCGAATTGTTTCGATTTTGGTGATGATCCGAATCTGGAACTTTTTTTTAAATCTTAAAAGTGATTTTACACCATTGAGAGATAAGGCCAAAAACGATATGTAGCACACTATTTCAAAAAGTTGTGTATGAGTTATAACAAAACAAGGTGGATGAGTTGGTTAGGTGACAATAACAAGCCGATTCGATTTTGGTTCAGGTCCGGATGCAGATCCGACCTATCAGTGTGATACAAAACATAAACTGCTCAGCCTGGCGGAGGTATGCGCTCTACCGGGTGTCGTTCTAGTTCTCAAAGTTTTGTTCCGAGTGCTCTTTTCAGGATTGTCACCGAGCCACGGAAAGCTTCCAACTGCAGTTCGTTTATATTAATATTCCCAGGGATGGTTTTTAAGGTCACTGTAAGGTTCTTCTTCATCATTCCCGTTGTTCCAATAATCGCTGGTAAAATGTTGGCACTCTTCAGAGTCCAGGATCTTTTCAGTTCATTTTTTAGGTCTTGCTATTTGTCATTTTCTTGATTTCTGCATTGTTTAGGCCACAATCAAGGGGGTACTGAAACCTCAATTAGCAATGCTGATTTTTTGCTTTTTTTCTACCCAAGTACAATATCTGGTCGCAATGCTTTGCTTTCTATGTTCACGCTCAATGAGATCATCAGGTCGTACGTGAGCGTTACTTCTTGTGTTATGGAAACAAGTTTGAATGAAAACGTATATTCATGCTCTGCTCATATCTATGTCTTGTATTTCTTTTGATGCTCCGAAAAAACGTATATCCATGTTTTGCCTCATGCATATTTATGTTCTTCCCATGTGTCGCGTCATCTCCGCTGCAAGCAGGGAGACCGGCGATGCCCTGTCTTGTGGGGCGTATGCATGTATCTGGAAAAGGCACGGTTTTTACCGACGCACTTAATGTTTTAAATAAAGAAAAAGTGATTTAAACCTCTGCAAGTGTTGGTTAATTTATTTTTCTTTTCTTTCTTGTGCGGAGTGCGGCATTCTTTTTCAAGAATCGGGACACAGGCCGTTCCAGGATACATTGTTCTAAATTATTGCAGTGTGTGTGTGTGTGTGTGTGTGTGTGTGTGTGTGTGTGTGTGTGTGTGTCCCTCTATTTTTTCACTTTAAATTGTGTTTTCTCTGCAACCGTTTGGCTGATCGATGCAAAACTTTAAAAATAGGAGGGGCTCCCCGTGGAGAATATTTGAATGATAAATCTGATGTCATAGGTCACATGGTATGACAGCGATATTAGAATCAAGGAAAAAAATTGGACATCTCTGAAAGCGCTCAACAAAAAAAATTGAAACTTGGCATATGTCATCAATTCCCCATTGAGTATATATGATGATAATGACATAATCAGCGAAGTGGTATTCCAGCCATAATTATTTGAATCAAAATCCTACCCAAAAAAATCTGAAACTTCATATATCTGATCTACGAACTGATGTGAGTGAAGAATTAAATTTGTCATTGGTTATGTGGTCTGGCGGCCATATTGGAATGAAAAGAGATGTAAAAAACATCTTCTCCAGAACCGCTTAATAGATCAATGTGAAACCTCGTACATATGATCGACTCGCCATGGGGAATATATAGTTTGCAATTTGTTTTTTCATATTCACCTTCATTGATGCAATTTAGCCTTAATGTGCAAAAAAGTGGTTGTTAAATATCGTAATAATCAATCAATCAATAAAGCTAGAGATAATGGCAACGTATGTGACATAATAAAGGTGCATGGATGATCCAGCTATATGAGCCATAATTGTAGCGTGTTCAGTTAACGATGGTCTTTCTGTTCAGAATGAGTGCACGAGGCAAGAGTATATGCTCTAACAAGTGCCATTCCAATAATAATTTAGCATCAGGTGAATTAACAACTCGTCATCTGTTGTTGAAAATTCCACATTGCCTCCTTCACACTGAATTAACAGGGATTTCCCCTCAAGTCACAAGGCCGGTTTCCCAATATGCACCGAGCCAAACATAGTTTCATTCAATTTTTAATACAACTCGCCATGCCTTCCCATCGCTTCTCCGACATGTTTAAAAGACGGTATGTTGTATGAGTATCTCAATGAGGATGTAAAATAAAGTGAAACATGAAAAAAAGGATATTTTATAACATGTAGTAGTAGTTGTTGTTTTTGCTGCTGCTGTCGTCATGTTTGTTGTTGTTTGTGTGCTCCTTCCTTGTACTTTTATAGATATTTAGCCCGGCCCTGCACAGAGGGAGAAGGGGTTTTGCAATCACTTCTGTCTGTGCCTGTCTGGGCTGTAACTTCACCATTTGAGCTTTTGTCATCAATTTTTCAACAAAGCTTTATCAGAATATGGAGAATACAAATTAATAATTTGACCAATAGGTCAAAGGTCAACGTCACAAAATCGTCAATTTTGATCCAATTGATCTGAAATTTTAAGAATTTGTATATTGGGTCACTGAATTCGTTCACCAATCAAAAGCGAAACGCAGTTTGTTTATTGTTTGTTAGATCAAAAGGTCAAAGGTTAACGTCACAAAATCATCAGTTTCCATCTGATTGACTTGACATTTCAACAGGATTTGCATATTGGGTCACTGAAGTCGATTGCTTTTGAGGTCAAAAGGACAAGGTCGCCTGAAATTGTCAATTTCTTTGTATTTTTGTTTTAGCTGTTTTCATCATGTTTAGCATGCGGAAGAAGTCCGAATACAAAGCAGACGCAGACGAGCTTTCCATTTTCATATGCTTTCTAGTTTCTATTGTTTTGAGAAGTATTACTTGATATAATTTTGCGTGCTCCTTTCCTCTACGTCACGCTTTATTCTAAAGGTTTCCTACTGTCATACCACTGAAACCGCTACATTAAAGCTCCAGGTCCTGCTTCTTTTTCTTCCTTCATTCAGGACAGACAGACTTTTAAAACGCATTTTTATGATTAAACGTAGAATAATTTTTGTTCCAAGTAAATTGATCATTACCTTTGCAGTGGTAATATTTTAATTATCATCACGTCAGTGGGCCTCCGTTAAGCTGCTGTCACACCTTGACGTTTTAGCCAGCGTATGGCAACGTATCAAAATGTATGT
>CM068957.1:11701721-11712365 GCA_035128595.1 Eptatretus atami | reverse complement strand
ATACCCGAAACTTATTTCTAACCTATGAGTAACGTGCTTTGAATCTATGTGTAACATATCTCCAATGCATATTGACGTATGTAGATGTATTTGACGTCTTCCGGACGACCACAGAACTTACTGAACGTGTTACTAACTTACAGCTACCGTATAATGGGTATTGGCAGCGTTTAGGGGAATTGATATATAAAAATGGGGTTCACACAGGAGGAACCCGTCAGTGTTCCAGACTCCATGTTTTTTTTGTTTTTTTTCTTCGGCATGACGGTGATGTTGACACTTCGATTTCTAGTGCGGTTATGATTTAAATCGTTGAGCGGCAGCCTTTTAATTATATTATATTATAACCGCACTAGAAATCGAAGTGTCAACATCACCGTCATGCCAAAGAAAAAAAAAAAAAAAACCATGGAGTCTGGAACACTGACGCTAAACATTACCTCGACGTGTTTCGACTTATGAGTAACTTACAAGTAACGTGTGTCAACGATCGCGTAACGTGCCTACAACATGTTACTCATAGGTTAGAGAATAAGTTTCGGGTATGCTAAACATTACCTCGACGTGTTTCGACTTATGAGTAACTTACAAGTAACCTGTGTTGACGTGTGTCAACGATCGCGTAACGTGCCTACAACTTATGGCCAGCGTATGCGGAACGTGTGAGTCATACGCTGGCATACGTCGAAAAATTTTGAGCATGTTAAAATTTGTCGACGAGCTCGGCGTACTACGACGTATGCCAGCGTGCTCTAACGTATACAAAACTTACCCATAACGTATTCGACGTGTGCCAGCGGTTTTAGACAAATTTATCATACGTCGGCATACGCTGGCTAAATCGTCAAGGTGTGACAGCGGCTTTACCATGGGCTGTCTGCACCAGGATCCTTTGTCTCAGAAATGGCCGAACAATTCCTACTACAGCATTCACTTTAATTTACTATTCCCCAAGGTTTCCCAAAAAACCCAAAACTGACGGCACACGCACAGGAGGCAGATGGATGGATGTTTTCTTACCTTTTTAAATGTTTATTTATAAAGAATATGTGGGAAAATGTAGATGGGACGAGCAGTTCGGAACAAACCATGCAAACTCGCAGACACAATGAGGGGAATGGGGACATGCAAACGTATGTACAAGGATGAGAAATAAATAAAACCTAACCCACACTAGGCACCACAGATCACAGTTGTACAAACATTAAAATTGCAGGCGACGACTTTCCTTTGGCCATACGTGGAATACAGGGTGATGGTGAAGCTCGGGAACAGTGTCCCCATTTCCGAGACGTCCTTCCTGAGCAATGACGAAACAGAGCCAGTGATGAAGTGACCCCAGGCGAGGAGATAAACAAAACCAAGAGCGAACTTCTCCCAAGAGTGAAGTTTCACTCTGTATGAGGGTGTCTGTCTCGACTCAACCCTCTTGAAGCCTCTTCCTTTGTGGACGCTCCACGGCCCTTCTTTTTATGAGCTTCACCTTTTCTGACCTCATTCCTCTCTGTTCACGCTTCTTCACACTATAGTCCTTCTCTCTTCCTTCTCTGGCACTTCTGGGAGGAATCCTCCTCAGGAACGTCCCACCCACTGTAAAAATAAATGCACATCACTTCTTCCGCACTCCATAGCACACTGCACTACCATGGCTGGTTCACACTGGCCAGACAGATTGTGATGGTCCTTTCTGGAGTGTGTGACCCTTTCTCCGTGTGCCTTTTTGTGACGAAAAGCCCTCACCTGGACCTGCCCACAAACAAAATGTGTTTTCACATACAATATTACCCCAGCTATCTTGTCTATAAATTACAAACGCTGCTTCCTCAGCATCACATGTAACAAAACATCTTACTTTGACAGGTCCCTGGTACATGGCAATCTAACCTAGCATATATTGTGGTGTATTAACCACACCACTGTTGTGCACCCTCAAAAAAATATATATACATATCTATCTCTATATCGAAACATGTGGAGTGAGATGAGCACTCCCCCGATCTCCATTGGACATAGTCATACACCAAAGCGTCACCTCCAACCCAGAGGCCTCGGCCCAGCAACTCCATCAAACAGACAAAGATTACATGGTCAACATCAGCAAACCATCAAACGGAGCCATCTTTCTGGATTTTGGGCTTGTTTGCCCTCATCAGGATGGCATACTGATAAATATCTAACCAATGAGGAGCACATTCGTCGTTTATACATCAGACGCACCTCCTGACTGTTATGGTGAGCATCGCCGCGGATTATCTCTCACACAATAAAACCGCATAATCCACAAAGAACAACCGTCCGTCTGCTACCCAGACGATTGTTCCTGCTAATGCAAACCATTCAACCAGAAGGCAAGTGATGTGGTCGGCGGGTAAATCGAAACATGTGGAGTGTGACGAGTACACCCCCGATCTCCATTGGACACAGTCCGAAACCAAAGCATCACCTCCAACCTAGAGGCCGACATGATGTTGAATGGAGTCCAGCACACAATGGCGCTCCAAGTGGGATGTCGAAACGACCAGACCCAAGTGTCGGCAATGACGTACCACACTCCCCCAATTCCCAAAAGGCAGTGGCAGTGGTGATTGTGGTTGAGGCGATGGTAGTGGCAGTGCAGAGGTGAGTTATGGCATGGTGGTTTGTGGTGGTTGTGGTTGGGGTCATTCGTTGTGGCTATTTGTTATGATTGTTGGTTATTGTGGAGGCATCAATGGTGAATTAAGCGAGCTTGGATGACATTTTTATGGTATGGCGAATATCATAAAAGGTGTTTGGGGGTCATATGAATGTTATAGCATTGATGGTTTGAGTACGGTGAAGTTGCCTTTGAATAACAGCGCGCTTTTGAAATGTGAGTGGGCAAGTGTATGCCAATGAACTGCGGGTGTCCTGTTTGATGTGAGCTTCGGTGTGCGTACATGCGTGAAGGAGAGGTTCGTGTGTGCAGCTAAGAAAGATAGGTAAAGAAAAGAAAAGAACCTGCCTAAAACCTACACAATGCTTTTTGGCCCATAAACCGACTAGACATAAGAGGAAGGACTATCTAGAACGAATACTAATGAAATAACGATCTTGAGAACCTCTTGTATGTTGTGTGTCATTGCCTTAGGGGATAAGGGTTTCACAGAACCGTCACAATATTGAATTAATATTACTCAATATTGTCAAATATTAATTAGTATTGCAGGCCAAATCATACGTACAATATCAAAGGTTAGTCATACCAGGGTATCAAGGGTTAGCTTTCCAATGCTTGCTTGGCTGCTATGCCTGGTGTAGGCTTAATGGTTAGGGTGGCGGACTTTGGATCCTCCTCCTTGGCTGCTGAGATCATGGGGAGTGACCAGCACAATGGAGGCTAGTTTGGCACAACATAAAGGCTGGTTGGACACTGCTGCATCATCAGGGATGAACCGAAGTTTGCAGAGATCTCCACTTGTGCACACCAGGGGTCACCAGCATTAGTGCACACCTGTTATGCCTAAAACATAAATGAAATGCACTGACCACATGAGGTTAGAATATACAATACGTCTGCAGAATCAATGCTTGCACGGTACTCGACATTAATTGTCAGTAGCCTGCTCTTCATAGTAGATACTTTTCTCACCCTGGAAAATGTGTATTCTGTGGCAGAACTTAAGTTATTACTCAAGTCATCTATATATTATGTATTTTAAAAAATGCAAAATTTTAGATCAGCGTGCCTGATACCTGCCCATTCCCATTCTCTTCCAACCTCCTCTCCTCTCAATACACGCACGCACACCTCTCATCCCCCATTCTTTTACAATCACATTTTAACTTTCGAACTTTAATCTCCACGCACCTGCCATTAACTCCCCAAAACCAACCAGATGAATGGACCTCCTTACTCATCGCTCAGTGGTAAATTTCGTTGTTGCGGTTTTAATAAAACTACACTGAAGCGTGTGATTGACTGAAGCATTGTTATTGATGAAAAATAACGATGAGATCAACAGGTTAGAACATGCAAAAGGATTCTTCAAATCAAAAACGCATGATGCTTGTGTGAGGCATACAACATCCTGGGTGGGATAGGGCTTATCTGGCTCGTTGTCTGGTTTCAGGGTTCGTGAGGAGTTCTTTCATCAGTAGTCATCTGTATCAAATAACTGCCTTTTGTACATAGATGGCACAAGTTCATAAATCGCGGATTAAAATCCTCCAGCAACTTTTGTGTAGATTCTGCTGTCGTGGAATTCACACAACCTCTTTCTACCGTTGTTATTAACAAGTGCATATGCCTGGTGGTGGCTTTACTGTTAATCTGGCTGGCTTGAGATTGAGCCCTGTTAAACTGTTGAAATAACACCAGGTTGGTTGACTCAGCCTGTCATCCTTCTGAGGTCGGCAAAATGAGTACCAGATTACTGGTAGCAGGGGCACTGCATCAACGGCACAGCCACATTTCCAGAAATTATGCAACCAGCAGCCACAGGATGCATACAAAACAGCAATAAGTTGCTCTCACCATCAGGGATGGGTTCCATAATTCCATTGCCAATGAGCTTGTAGAGCGCTCGCCAAGTGGCTGAAGCAAGCAAGCACTTCAATAAAACGCTAGATAAGGAACGGCTGGCTCGGCAAGCGATAGCAAGCTGATTGCTAATGGAACACACCATCAGATATCAGGTTTACCCTGTTAAGTTTTGAATACAGTATACCAGGAGTGCTTATCCATCGCTTTGCGAACGGATTTAATCAACAGACAACACATTGTCCTTCAGAGACACATAACATGGCTAGTTATTATTATTATTATTATTTTTAACAATAACATGTGGTTGTTGTTCTTCCATGTACTTTGATATATTTAGCCAGTCCTCTACGCAGCAGGAGACGAGGTTTTGCAATTAACTTATTTGTGTGTGCGTGTGTGTGTCAGTCAGCGTGTGTCCTCCATAACTCCAAAACCATTTAACCAAAAAGCCTGAAACTTTACAGGCATACGAAGAAAACTCCAAGGAAGTGCAAGAGTGAAAATTGGGTGTATGGGTTAATTAAAACACCCCTTTTGAAGATAATTAACGGCTTTATTTAATTACATCCTTTATCAGGCACATCCTCGGCCACCGCTCTCAATGGAATCTTAAGGCGTATCCTGGGTAACCTCGCTGGGGTCTGAAGCCGCCATGTTTTTTTGGCCTGCTCAACCATGCCCCGACTTGGAAAAGGCCGCAACGATTTCTTAACGATAAAGTATTTTGTCCACTTTCCTCACTCATATTATCGAATGCCTTTTCATCATAGCTACGAATCGCTGGGTACATTGCAATGCTTGTAAACACCCGAAGACATCAGCGTCCGTTGCTTTATTCCATTTCCGCACGTGCCATAACGGCCGAGAATCTCTTAAAATAAACAGAATTACAAAATTTAAGCTCCAGAATTGAACTTACGAGCAGTTCCGACTCCTAAAAAAAAGAAGAAAAAAGAAAGAGTGTTCATTTGTCCAATTCGGACATATTTGACATTTTGGGCGTCTCTGGGAGGTGTATGTTTAATATGACGGTTCGGTGATTGCTAATCGCATGCCAAGGGAGCCGTTTCTTATCAACCATTTTGTTGGAGTGCTTAAGCCACTTGGCGAGCCCTCTACAATATTCGTACTGTCACCGATTACTGGACGTTGATTGACTTGAACAAAGTTCAGGGGTCACTCAGATGTATTCTTTGCCACGTGTTGTTCTGCGGTGCAACAGGCGACGACTGGCTCGCTGAAAATGTGAAATTTTATTTTCCACAATGTTTCCCCCTTTTTGTACGATCTTCCATTATACGACCCGTCACTTCGGCATAAATAATAGATAAATACAAATAAAAATTTGAAGGAATTTACTCAGTCCGCTATGAATGGAACCTTGCTGTCAATTTACAGCCGGATTGGCCCAGGAGGTTTGGCCGAAGAAGTCAAAATAGGAGACGGACGGACAGTGCACGATGACAATACCTTATCTGTAATTGCAAGTCCAGATAAGCTAATAAGAAAACCCAACCTCAATGTTCCCGTTGGAACTGCAACATGAAACTCCCATTCCCACGTCTTCTCCCTCGATCCTGGAAAGACAACCTTTTAAAACAAGCATCCTTGCAATTTCAACCGACATGAAATTTAGTTCCAAGTAACACATGGACTAACACACGCTCCTCCTTTTAGTAATAGCTATGTAGCCATGGTTGGCTTGACAATCCGTTTGTGTACAGTAATAAGTAGAAAGTCCTTAATGATTACAAGCACTCATCAGATTGAATCAGTGGTGCAACTGAAAGGGAAAGTGAGTGGAGAAACGATTCTAACATTTTGTGAATGACAATGAGACAGGCAATTGTGAGTTCGCTGTAAATGCCATTCATTAAAACAGGAGCTCAAATAACAGGCAAGCTCAACGCAAGGATGACCCACCCATCTCCACCCAAGTCATCTCATGACATGTGCATGAGCCATCTGCACTATAAGTTACAGTAATGACACAGTGAATCATTTTTCAAGACATTTGAAAACAAACAAACTCATCTTCGTCAGTGTCAGAGAACTTCATACTGGCTCATTGATGTGCTTTGATAAATTAAACCAAAGCTTTAAGAACATGTGGTGGCTATATCCAGTGATAGCTTTGGCGATGTCAAAAATGATCGACATTTCCATGGTCATACAAAGAATAAGAAGGGAGGAGAAGGTGGGGATGAGACGAAATTTTAAATCCTTTTTGAAAATCGATTTTAAACATGCAAATGACTAGAAAAAAATAATAAAATAAAAATACCTGGATCGATAAAATGGATAAAATAAATGAGAATATCTTGCGTCCAGCATGCACGACATCACGATGACACTCGGGCCTTGGAACGGCCTGCAGCTTGATCGAAGTCACCACACACATTATACAGACATAACAGGCCTCGCTTGGCAGCCGGCCACATTGTTATTTCATGGCCGGAAAGTGCTATTTGCACCCCATATTACCTTTTGTGTGTGTGTGTGTGTGTGTGTGTGTGTGTGTGTACGCAGTGCTCCATGAAGAAAGTTAATAAATAAATATATATGTAATAATTTAGGGAGAGGGGCGACCTTGAAAAGTGCTACGTCTTGGTAGTACAGGACTGTTGAAAATGTTGATAATTTTGGACGGCCCCTTATTGGTGAGGACGCTGGGGTGCTCTCCCAAATGGTGTGGCTTCAAATCCAGCAAAAGGCAGCGGGATTTGGGATTTGGAGACTAATCTTCAGGATGTATATCTGGTAGTGCAGCACAGGCTTGGCCTCCTGCTGCGCCAAAGTTCCTTGTACTTCATATCCTTGTATAAGTTAAGTTTATGTCACGATAACTGCACTGTGTCACTATTGCATTGACAGTAAAAACCCAGCTAGCTCATGAATGACCTTCAAGGTGGGATAGTCTGCCTGTCCCCATCTGGTCTGGTTGAATTTTATCCCCTCCCCTGTAGAACAAGAAAATGAATGACACTACATCTTTCCTTGCGTGCCACGTACTGTGGTTGACTTGTGTAGGAAGTCGTTCTTAATGCCTTACTCTTCACCCGTACCTTCGACTCCAATTTTTTTTTTAAACTAATGATAAATTGGCAATTATTATTAACTAGTAGGGGTATCCGGCATTGCCCGGTGCTGTTCTAATCCTGTTGGCATTTTGAAGAAATCAAATTTTGTTTTTTTGCTATTTTTATGTGGGGACCTAAATCACTTCCCTACACGACTAAGGGATTGGATCAGGGATCATTTAATATTACCTTTCACAGAGCACGATGGAGCAATTAAACAAAAAATCCAACTTTGTTTTTCAAATTTTTCAAAAACTTCTTTTTTGCTTAAAACACTCCACAGCACTCAGTGACGAACATCTGAAAGTTTGACAAAGATCTGCGAGGCCGTCTCTAAGAAAAATGGCGGCACACAGACAGACATCTCTCTTGTCGAATACAAGCTTAACTAATACAACTAGAAGGGCACTCGGTGGAGCGCATACCTCCGCCACGTAATGCCTGATCCACGAGAACATATCGGGCCCGTTACATTTTTGAAATATCATGATATACAGTACTATATCGTTTTTGGCCCTATCTCTCAATGGTGAAGAAGTACTTTAAAAATTAAATAATTCTCCTATCCAGATCCGCATCAAAATCGAATCAATTTGTCCTTGCCACACACCCAACCTGTCCACAAAATTTCATCCGGATCCATTCACAACTTTTTGAGATATCTTGCACACAAACAAACAAACATCCATCCATTGAGATCATACTCTGTGCAGAGCGTTGGTGCTGCTGAAACAGTCTCCTTGGCTATTGGGCACAATCCTGGATGGGTCACCACTCCGACACAGGATACCAGTAAGCTGGCACTCATTTCACCAACCTCAGAAGGATAACAGGCAGAGTCAACCCTACCTGGTATTAATTCAACAGCAAAGTGGGATTTGAACTCAGGATCCTAGGATCCCAAGCCCACCACCCAAACCATTAAGCCAACACCAGGCATACACAAACAGACAGAAAGGGGTGAAAACATAACCTCCTTCACCTTCAGTGGTGGATAATAGCAAAATATTCACAATATTTCAATTAACAGCACAATATTTGAAATGTTTTTCCTCTGTTACATGAATGTAGAAGAATTTGCAGTTTCATCTTAAATAGTTGTTGCAAAGTAACTTCGGTGTCACCAGTAAATTGTCTTCACAATTTGGCTGAAAATCACGTCCATGACACAAATCCATAGACAAACGCTTGACCACATTTTTGGAGCCACAGTGAACTCTATTTTTAGTCTCGACTCCAAGAATACTGTTGGTTTAAAGGTCAACAAACTCAAATAAATTTTTAAAAAACGAGAAATACCACACTTCAGGACTGGTCTCCTATTCCTGGATATGAACTTGGCTTTGGAATTCCTCCACAAAAATGTAGTCTCTCTTATTCACAGATTCATCCCATCTCGTCTTCAGATTTCATACCATTCACCTGCCCATGGTACACTGAATTCTGTGGTGAGGAGGTTACCTTCAAACAACTAGCCTTCTCTTCCTCGAAGGAAAATCTGACTGAAGACAATGTGAGATCACTCCATAAAGCCCACAAGTGTGTGTCCACTCTAAGGACATCCATAAAACAACATCTATCCAACCTCAAGAATGAACTTTGAAACTTATCTACTTTTACAAAAATCTGTGGACCCTTGTCAAGTCTGTTTCAGGAGTATGCTTCCTCTCCATCCCTTCAAATGGCACCACAGCCAACAATGCTCATAAGAAGGCGGAATGCCTCAATTCTGTGTTTGCTTCCCCATATTGTGTCCCCGACCGCTCGCTCCCTGTAGCCATGCTTCCCAGTCAAACCCAACTTCTCCTGGACTCCATCTTTTGCACCTGAGAATGTGGAGTTGCATCTCTTAAAAGAAGCAGTTGCTAATAACCCTCGACTGGTTCCGTAACTGGACCGGACGGCATCAGCTCACGTGTCCTAAAAACCTGCCCTGCTGCTCTTACACATCCTCTTTCTGCTCTTTTCACCCTATAATTTGCCCTTGGTCATCTTCCATCTGCCTGGAAGTCCGTCATCATCACTGCATTCCATAAAATGTGCCAAAAACGGATCCCCTTAAATACAAACCTATCAACTTAGGCCTAGTCACATTTGCCACGGCGGCCGTGGGGTCTCCAAAATCTGCGGCCACTACAATTATACGGCGGCCGCAGTATTTCCACGGTCACACAATGTAGCAGTCACATATGTTTTTATTTTTTGGGGAGCCGCACGCCGTATTTATAAATTGTGGAGACCGAAAACGTGTGGGTGCTTACGGCTTTGATTTGATGTCGCACGGTGACCTTAGGGCGTCGCTGCGCGCCATAGAATTTCAAGGCAGACGCAAGGTGCCGCAAGCGACCGCAGGGGGCCCTAAGGCGACCGTGCGGCCAGACGGACGGTAACGAGTGGGTATATATACCAGTTCTTTTTTTTACTGAAATAAAAATATACCAGTATATATAACTGAATATACTATAACTATAATATACCGTGGTGCCCCCACAATCCGAACGCCCATTGTTTGAACAAATTGGAATCCGAACAATTTTTTCGAGAAAATTTTGCCCTAAAAACCTAATACATTTTAAAAAACCAAACACAACGTGGCGTTCATGTTGTTCACGTTTCTCCCCACCTGTTTCGAGCCGCATCTTCGCGCTTTGTTCATTCAGATCGTCGTGGAAGTCCTCGTGAAAGCATCTCTCGTGTGTCGATCGATACTTTAGGCCTCAGTCACATTTGCTCTACGGCGAGGATACGCGGCCGTACGCCCTCTGAATTGACGAAACGTGCGGCGCGCCGCAGAGAAACTGAGTGCCTCAGGGTGGCCCTACGCCGTACGGCTATATTTTACAGGTCGTAAGTCGCCGTGGAATTATAACGCGGAGTTAAACTTTTTCATTTCTACGTTCGCCGTAGAAATTCGACAAGCCGAAACAAAAGAACTGGTAAAAAAAATAATAATAATAAAAAATTAACCCATTCGTTACCGTCCGTCTGGTCACACGTTCGGCTTAGGGTCCCCCTGCGGTCGCCTTGCGGGCACCTTGCGTCTGCCTTCAAAATTCTATG
>CM068957.1:11680030-11701398 GCA_035128595.1 Eptatretus atami | reverse complement strand
ACCGTCTATGTGAGGATGTGTACATGTGCTCAATATTTAAGGCGATCCGGATCTTGTATATACAAGAGCCAAGTCTGAGAGATTAAGGTTTTGTCTTCACAAGAAGTAGAAGAAGAAGAGGAACAACAACAACGCCGAGCTCTCTATGAGCAGCGTTCGCTACGCGAGACGCTGCTAAACACATGTGACTGCCATTGTGTGACCGAAGAACTGGAGGAATACGCGTGGGTTCTCACTGCTTGTCTAATTATAAGTGACCGTCAATTCTTGGTGATTAGGATTCCCTAGCGCACACAGAGTCGCGAAATGTGTGACGGCCTTACCTCACTTGTTTTCACCGATATCTCATTTGTGTGGTGTCTGATATATCTGTATAATAATTATCTCTCGTGTTTGATAATTGAGATATATCATCAATAACAGTCATCTGCATCATGTGTGTGTTCCCTCACCGAAGTGTCCTTTTAGATGGAGGTTCACTAAGATGTATTGATTGTGTAGCACCTTTTACTACAGCAAACCAGTAGTAATTTGGAATATCCATACTGATTTTTAATGAGATATTTACCTCGTGAGGTTCATGCGTTTTTGTACATGAGAAGTAGTCAATTGTTAGAACTCTGCTTGTCATTAGACATGCAACTCATGTTGGATGGTAAGACTGCAACACCTTGGGCTAGCGAACTCCTCGTCCACTTGCGACTTCATCCACGTCGGTGTGCGCGAGCGATTCGGAACCCAGGCGGAGCACAGCCTGTGTGGACCTTTGGTGTGGGATGTGTACCCATTATAGTTTCCGACTAGTATACACCGCTTCATCTTCCGAGAAGTGGTACATTAGTCTTTGAAGCTCATCTTAGTACCTTAAAAACATGGGGAATTCTCAAGCTTTGAAAGTGTCTTTGATATAGTGGTGATATTCTCTTTGTGGTCCACGGCAATAAACGTGCCAGATTAATTCACTCCATCTTAATTTATCCTACTTTTGGGAAAATATATTTTATGCGAATCCAAACTTTTTTCAGCGAATCCGTAAACACCCTCTCGCGCGGATAGGAAAATAAATTGTCTCTTGGAGCAACTCGAAGGCACCTGCGACACAGACATACTCACGTGCAAATTAAACCTAATTACACTTCGCATCTATGCTCTAAACTGCACAAAGTAATAATATTGGTTTTGTGGATTGGCAACGGTGGACGCACGGTCGACGCAGACTGCCACGGAGGCCGTACGTAAGTGCACGGCGGGCGTAGGGGAACCGTGCGTCGACCCTGCTTGCCCGCAGGTAGTCACACAGACCGCAAGGCCACCGTACGGCGACCGTGGATAGTCGGCCGCCGTAATTTTTTGGGGGTTGGGAAAATTCATTTTTCATTGAGAAGAGCTTACGGCAGCCGCAGAATAACGCAAGCCCACCGTACGCCTACGTACGGTCGACGTTGAACACATCTACATCATAGCTTGGCTTGTCGAATTGCTACGCGAACGTAGAAATGAAAAAAGTTATAACTCCGCGCTATAATTCCACGGCGACCCTACGCCTGTAAAATATAGCCAAACGGCGTAGGGCCTCCCTGAGGCCACCTCAGTTTCTCTTTGGCCGGCCGCACGTTTCTGTCAATTCAGAGGGCGTACGGCCGCCATATCCTCGCCGTAGAGCAAATGTGACCTAGGCCTTACTTTTAGTTATCAGCAAGGTCATGGAATCCATCATCACATTTGATAAGAAATCCTTTCATTTATCCAATGGACTCATCTCAGATCACAATTTCGGATTCAGACCAGATAATACCACCTTGGACATGCTGCTTCAGCTCTCTCAACAATGGATGGAAGCCCTCAATGTCAGACACGAGATCAAGGCCATCTCTCTGGACATATCTCGTGCTTTTGACACAGTCTGGCATCCTGTCATGCTCTCCAAACTTTCTGCCTATGACATCCAAGGCCACCTGCACACATGGCTTACTGACTTCCTTTACTCTCATAACCCATGCGTGACATCAAGATTCTCTTACCTCCTCTCACTGTTATGCCTGGAGGGTGGAAAGGCAGTGATTTAGGCCCTGTCCTATTCCTCATCTTCAACAATGATCTTTCTGACTCTCTGGAAAATCCTCTTTATCACTTTACTGATGACTCCACCCTATGCTGTAACATTCCTCATCCTTCAGATAGACAAGAAGCAGCATCTTCCCTCTCTTCAGACCTTGATAGAATCAAGCTGGTAAAACACTTGGAATGTCTGTCGACCCTGACAAATCTCACTCTCTCACTCTTTTTCTCCAAAAAGACCATCTGGCAAACCATTGCATCCACTTCCTTAACAATCCTCTTGAAGAGGTTCAGCCACTAAAATTTGTGGGCCTCACCATCGACTAGAATCGACTTTCATGAGCAAACTACATATCTCCGTTGGCCTCAAAAGCCAGCTACTGGATGGGCATCCTCTGCAGTGCAAAGTTTTACCTTGGAACATCTGAGCTTTTGACAACCTTCAACACCTTCATTCGCATCTTGATGGAGTACTGCTCCTCCCTTTGGGGTGACACCCCAGCCTCACAATTTTCTCAACTTGAGACCTTCAAAATATTCAAGAAACCAAGGCCTTCAAAATCATTGGAATATCCCGTGATGAAGCTGATGAGTCTCTGGGCCGATCACTTTCACATCGCTGAGAGGTAAGTGGTCTGCCTTGTGTCACCTCCTCTCTAGTCTTGCACCCTCTGCCCTTTTTTCCATGCTCTACCGGGGGGGGGGGGGGGGGGCTGTTATGAAAAACAGCCAAGCTGTTAGTGAAGGTGGGGGCCCCCACCCCTCACCTTCATCTGTTCAATCTCATTCTCCCCTCCAGGGGTTGAAGACAGCTGTTCACCACCATCTCAAGCCTACCCCTTTCTGTGTTTCCACTTTTCCTTCCCCTTCTGTGTATTGAGAGTTTACGGCTTTATCCATCTTGGTCTCACCCCATGTGTCCTCCCTTTGATCTCATTCTTCCCCATATCCCTTATCCCTCCAAGTCTCCCTCTATTTTGTCCCTCTACCCTGCTGTTGGTGCGCTCCCCCACCCACCACCAATCCATCCACCCTCCATTTTCTTTACTGCTCTTTTTGTCATGTTTTGTCTTGGTCTGTTCTATGTTCTATCTCCTCCACAAGCCTCAACTCTCATATCCAAAAAAAACCTGAGCATTCTCACATTTTCTCTTTGCTTCCTTGGGTTAACAAAAAATGCACCTTTTTGAATATCTGAGTAACCTCAACTGAGGCGGCCATGTTTATCCATGGGAAATCCTCAATTGCTGATGAAATGCACGTGACCTCATACGTTTCAATGCCAATCAGAAAACCACAAAAGGATGACCAGGCTCCTTCCACAGAAATGGCTTGAAAATTCACTAAATTGCATTTAATGCTAAGAATGACCCCTTTTCACGTAAAAATGCAAAAGTGAATGAATAATATTTCAATCACATCAATTAAATCTTCATTACCTCTGCCACTGAAGGCGAAGGAGGTTATGTTTTCACGCCTTTCTGTCTGTTTGTGTGCAGGATATCTCAAAAAGTTGTGCCAAAGTAAGGCAGAGAAATGTCTTGGCGACCTACGGACAAAGTGCAGCCACAAAGGGGATCGTTTTCTGGCCATGATGAATGCCATTTTGCTTCTCCAGAGACACATAGTACGTCAATTCAAAATGTTTCAGAAGTCTCTCTCCTTCTGGTATTGATATAAACATTTGTAACTCCATGGAACCATTGCACACTGGCCCTTTGGATAGTGGATGACAGTGATGTTCATTCAATATCTCAGTCTCTCTCCAGGCCAGGGCAAAAGCCTTGCATTTAAAAGCTTCTTTTTGTATCGCTGACATCATTAAGACAGAAACACGTGTTCTAGACTGGAGCGTTAAAATGCTGGCTTGAACATTGCCCCCTTAGGGTTCTTCGAAAATATTTTGAAGTTATTTTTCTTGGGATTGTAGAACCTTGTCCGGTTGAGGAAGATCTCTCTCCATCGTGATTCTTTCCAGCATGGCATCAATGATGACATTTTGGGTGAGGCAAGTGAAGCATTTACAAAAGGTTTTGCGACTCATGCAATGTGGAGTGCAAAAGTATGCTGGGCCAGCCAAAAGGCCTGCAAAGACATTAAATAAAAGACGACTTCAGACAAACAACTGGTGACCTTGAGAGAAGTAATGTAACTCTCTGGGTGTCCATGGGTACAGGGGACGTCATCTTGTGAGTGACTGGTGACGTCACTTCTGTCCGTCGGCAGCAGGGAAATCAAGAAGAAATCTCTCCATCTCTCCACCTCCCCTCCCCCTTAACCTCACCGTAGGCCAACTTACAGGGTTTATCCATGCTCTATCCTCCAACTGCTGAACCTCAAGCGAGGAGGTAGCACGTCAGACAAGATGAGAATAGGATTACTGACCAACCAAGCTCAGAGCGGATGGTCTAACTCCACTGAATCTGGTGTTGTGCAACTGATGATGCAATTAAGATGGAAACATCCGCTTTTTGTGAGGCCATGACATGTGGCTTTTCGGCCACAATGCATAACTGATGCTGAAATTGCTGAGTTTGAATATTTTCCTGATGGGTTGTTGTCTTTGAAGATTTTTCTCAAGCACCGACAACGCTTATGTTGCACAGAAAGCCTAGATGATGCTACTGTGGAGTGGTTCATTGGTTTAGAGCATATATAGGGAATTGAAAGGGAAAATTTTGGTGTCTTGTGTGACACCGGCCGAGCATTGCAATCTCAAAACGGGGGCAATGACAGAGAAACAACAACAGCGGTTGCAGGTCACTGAGAACAACTAGGACAGGAGGATTGCGAGAGGGAAGAGGTGGGTGGATAGAAGGGGGATACGACACTACGGCTTCCCAGTGAAGGCAAGGCTCAGTGGGTTGTGTTCCGTTTCCAAGCAGCCAGCTATCGCTTGCCAAACCAGCCGTTCCTTATCAAAGGTTTTGAATGGAGTGCTCGCTTGAATGTTTAAGTCACTTGGTGAACGATCTACAAAAAGAAAACTTGGGCACTGAACACCCCCAGGTCTGAGGCTTCACCTACTGGGCAACGATATCCGTCGGTTGTATCTTCAGCTTTGAAGACAGGTATGGTATTTCAAAAATTTTCTTTAACATTCGTGCACCAGACGTCTGATGCAAATACGTACATCAAGTTTTCACGTGGAAATGCACAACCACACCTCTCATTGTTGGGAATTGCAGGCAACTCTGACGTCATATATATAGTGATCGCGTGTCTCTTTGCATTTTAATAATTGTGAAAATAACAATTGAGAAAAGGAAGTAAATGAGATGATTGGGAGGTGGGAGGATTGGGGACAGAAGGGAAATAAGTTTGAGATGAGGAATGGGATCAGGGGACAAAAGGTGCATGTATACAGATGAGGATGGGGTCGTATGTGGGGGGGGGGGGGGGCGTGAAAACTCATCATTTTCTTACGTAGTAAATAAATCAGCAATCATCACGAGATCTTTTTTGGCGAAGTTACACACTCATCACACTATCCTCCTGAAGAAGGGAAACTGAAGTTCCGAATTTAAGCATTTAAGATTTTGAAGTCATTTCAACTCTGCTATCAGTTTCTATGTTCAATCCCCCAATCCTCGTCTCCGTCGAAATTGATTGATTTGACGGGGAATTTGCAATTGCCTGACTCCACATTTTACTTTAATTATTTACCGTTTCTTGTTCGTACTGTGGAATGGGAAGAGGCAAGAAGGAAGGGGGAAAAGGTGGGGACGTGGGCGCATTTATTAAGACCAGGGATTAACTTTTGGGAACTTCTGTACAAGTGTGCTTTGTAAGGCTCTGACGAAGAATTCTGGGAAAGCTGGAGTAACGTAGCCAACACAAACGGTTCCAACTTCTCAAACCTGTCTGTGACGTGCTAATCCATGCAGATTCCCAAGCCTGTCTGTGACGTGCCGATCTAGCTTCCCAATCCTCTCTGTGACGTGCCGATCCAGCTTCCCAATCCTCTCTGCTGGACGTGCCGATCCAGCTTCCCAATCCTCCTGTGACGTGCCGCATCCAGCTTCCCAATCCTCTCTGTGAAGGGCTGATCCAGCTTTCCAATCCTCTCTGTGACGTGCCGATCCAGCTTCCCAATCCTCTCTGTGACGTGCCGATCCAGCTTCCAATCCTCTCTGTGAAGGGCTGATCCAGCTTCCCAACCTCTCTTGTGACGGGCCGATCCAGACTTCCCAATCCTCTCTGTGACGTGCCGATCCAGCTTCCCAATCCTCTCTGTGACGTGCCGATCCAGCTTCCCAATCCTCTCTGTGACCGTAGCCGATCCAGCTTCCCAATCCTCTCTGTTACGTGCCGATCCAGCTTCCCAATCCTCTCTGTGACGTGCCGATCCAGCTTCCAATCCTCTCTGTGACGTGCCGATCCAGCTTCCCAATCCTCTCTGTGATGTGCCGATCCAGCTCCCAATCCTCTCTGTGAAGGGCTGATCCAGCTTCCCAATCCTCTCTGTGACAGGCCGATCCAGCTTCCCAATCCTCTCGTGTGACGTGCCGATCCAGCTTCCCGATCCTCTCTGTGACGTGCCGATCCAGCTTCCCAATCCTCTCTGTGACGGGCCGATCCAGCTTCCCAATTCTCTCTGTGACAGACCGATCGAGCTTCCCAATCCTCTCTGTGACGGGCCGATCCAGTTCCCGATTCCTCCTGTGACGTGCTGATCCAGCTTCCCGATCCTCTCTGTGACGTGCCGATCCAGCTTCCCAATTCTCTCTGTGACAGACCGATCGAGCTTCCCAATCCTCTCTGTGATGGGCCGATCCAGCTTCCCAATCCTCTCTGTGACGTGCCGATCCAGCTTCCGATCCTCTTGTGACGTGCCGATCCAGCTTCCCATCCTCTCTGTGACGGGCCGATCCAGCTTCCCAATTCTCTCTGTGACAGACCGATCGAGCTCCCAATCCTCTTTGTGACGGGCCGATCCAGGTTCCCGATCTCTCTGCTTGACGTGCTGATCCAGCTTCCGATCCTCTCTGTGACGTGCCGATTCAACGTGAGATTAAGACTTTCTTCCAGAAACCCGATGCGCTTCTCCAGTTACGGCTATGCATGTCGAGCCGGGGTCAGACACGTCTGACCCACGAGAGGTCATTTTAAGCCGTTGATGCGAATGAAATTGCGAGTGAAACTTGGGTGTGACGTCCATAATCGTTTCACAATGTGAAAACATGAAACACAGACAAAGGTGAAAAAAATAAATTTAAAGAACTTGTACACGCCGCTGTTGATTTGTGTGAATTTACTCAATTTATTTTCGCTAATCAAGGTTCAACGACCATTATTACCCTCGGATGGCAGGGCTGTTTTAAATCTCTAGACTCGCTTTATAACGACATATTGAAGTAAGGTTGGCACTTTGCAAGAGGTCTTAATCCGGCTATCCTGGTTGCTTGCACAATCCTATAGATATTGTAAATAAACTATTAGAACGCTTTAGAACCGTTTATAAAATCCCACCTGGTCTTTGGGAAGAATCCTAAGTCTATGACGTAATACAGAAAGTTACACCGATCTGTCTACCACGATTCATATCCATGAGGAGTCATGATCGATGCACCTATTTACTGGAATATATAAATGGAGGAAACCCTTAACCCTTGTGCCTGCGACAAATGTCCAAACATTCTTCCTGTATTCCCTCGTCTTCTCCCTAACTTAGATACTCTTAATCATCTCCATTTTCTTCTACAACTGCCAGAGTTCCATTTTTTCACTCAACAAATTAAAAGACTGCTGTTCGCTTAATGGTTAAGGTGACTGGCTTAAGATCTTAGGGTCTTGAGTTTGAGCCCCTGTTTCTCCCAGTTAATAACACCAGGTGGTTGATCGCCTGTCATCCTACGAGGTCGTCAAAATGAGTACCCGCTTTACTGGTAACAGGAGGCATCACGGCACAGCCACTCCAGCAATGATTCAACCAGCAGGCTACATCGAAAGTAGAATACACCCATGCCCCCACGCCCCGCCCCCCGCCCCCCTACTTCACGTTTATCAAACACTAGCAAGTACCACCCGTCGCTTCGCTGATGGGAATTCAAAGGTAAGAGGAGAAAAGATTGGAAGGGAAGAGAATAAAAAGGAAGGGGGGGAGAGAAAGAGTGAGGAGTGGAGGGGAAAAGAGAGGAGGGAGGGGGAGCGAGGAGGGTGGGGAGGGAGAATGAGGAGGGGTGGGGAAGGGAAGACAGACGTGCGGTGAAACGTTATTATGATTCATACTGTCTCATCAAAATGATTCTCCATAAATAACAGTGAAGATGGAAACAAAATGTCTGAAATCCATTTTCTACCGGTTGTACTATAAAATACCACCAGAGACAAACATTGCCCGGACACGTCTGAAAAAACACACACGGACATGTCCAGAAACAATCATAGCCTGGATACTCCGGAGCCAGACACATACACATGGACAGAGAGAGAGAGAGAGAGAGAGAGAGAGGAGAGGTGGGAGGGTGCTGCACTGTATTAGGAGGGGTGGAGAAGGAAGGATAGAGAGGAGAGGGGGGGGGGAGATGGGGTAGGGAGTTAGCGCAAAGAAAAAAATTGTATGTTTTAAGAACAACACACACACAACACACACACTACACACACACACACACCACACACACGTAAACATGAGGTGGGAGTGGAGGAGTAGCCGAAGCCAGAGGTATTCCTGGGGGTGTGGGGAGTGAGGGCAGTGCATGAGTGTGAGGAATAGAGTCTTTGATGAAGAGAGCAACTCCTCCACCAGGACGAGGCTCAGGTCTGTCCTACCGGAGGAGGGAGTAACCGGGAGAGATACTTGGGAGTCAGAGACGTCTTGGAGGAGGAAAGTTCTGTTAAGCAGATTATGTCTAGTTTTTCAGTGGCAACTGTGTGGAAAGATCTGAAAGGTTTGAGCGAAGGCCCGCGGATGTTTGAGGTGCACACTGTTAAGGAAGAGAAGGAAGAGGGAGGGGAGGAGTCTTTGGATATGCAGGGAGGAGAGGGGATGGGAGGGTAGGACGAGGGGGGGGAGAGGAGTGGAGAGTTGTTGACAGTGTGTGGGGGATTGTAGAAGAGATAAGGGAGAGGGCTGGATGAGAAGGAGGTGGACAAAATTATTGGTGTGATGGATGAGCACAGTGGGGAGTTATAAGAGAGGAGGCAGAGGGAAGTCGAAGATTGGAAGAGGGAGGTGGGAGGAGAGCAGCTTTGTGGATGTAGGGGGGGGACTTTGAGAAGGTGGAGTGAGGGCGAGATTGCTGGGAAGGATTAGGGGAGAATTGAGGGAGAAGGTGAGGGGAGAATTGAGGGAGAAGGTGAGGAAGAGGCTTTTGAGAAAGGTGAGAGGCAAGTTTGGAGAGGGAAGAGAGTAAAGGTTGCTGTGAGAGGAAGGGGTGAGGGGGGACCTTTGAGAGAGAGAGAGGGGAGATGATGAGAGCAGGCATGACCATTGGGCAGGGGGGAGGAGATATGGAGAGTAGGGGAAGGATGAGACTTTGTAGTGATATGGTGAAGAAGGCAGCGGGCAGGGGGAGGCACAAGATTTGATGGGTTTGGAAGGGGGGGAGGGAGAGGAGATGTGATGAGAGGGAACAAAGCATGTTCGAGATGTTGGGGAGTGAACTGATAGAGAGAGCGAGATATCTGTTAGGTTGGAATGGAGCCCACAGATGTTTGAACACCACACGGTTTGGGATGCTGGAGGAAGAGCTGTTAGTGAAGAGGTGTGAAAAGAGGAGTTAGGATGAGGGGCAAGATGGGAGGGGTAAGGAGATGGTGTAACAGGTGAGGAGTTGGGAGGAGCTAGATTTAAGGAGGTGAGGTTAATTGGTGCTGAAGTTGGGAAAAAAAGAACGATTGATGGAATGTGTACATGCATTGCAAACTGGAATTTTTAATAATTTAAAGTCAGAGATGCGTTTTAAGACGTTACGGAAAGGATGCAATAACGGTGAATTAAGAGAATGGAGAAAAGAAACGTTGTAAAAGTTGGACTTTTTAGACACTGGATTGAGGACAGGTCCGATTGAAAACAGTCTTGAAAGAAGAAGAGTGGTGAATTATGATACAATACAGAGAACCACACGTCTGAAAGAGGAAGTTGAAACATTTTAACCATTTGAACCCTGAACTCCTTGGACTTTCGGCTCCCCCACCCTGGGCTCCCTGGAGAAAAATCCGGCCGCTCAGGTATATGGAGGTTTGAATATCATCCAGTAAACTGGCTGCTCAGGTATGTGGAGCGTTTGTAATAGTGGCCGGTAAAACGGCGTTAGGGTTAAGAACAGTTTTTTTTTTTCTTTCGTTTTTTTTCTTTTTCTTAAAGATTAGGTAAGGTTAGGTAAAGAAATGGTTGAAGAAAAGATCATGAAGTGTGCGGTTAACGTGCATCGGCAAAAGTAGAAGGAAGATGGTGGATTGGCAAAGGTAAATGGAAGAATAAGAGGAGGTCGATAAATCACGTGTTATGGAGGTATAAGGTGAGAAGGGAAAAGCTGTAAAAAAAAAAAAGTTTTTTAAAAAATATTATTTTGACATGAAACAGGGTATAGTTGGGAGGAATTGAAAGAGTGGAGGTATTGTGATGAAAGAAAAAAAAACTGAAGGTAATAAGAAGCAAACACAATAAATATGATCGTGCACACAAACGAGGAAATGATTAGGCCTCAAAGAACTCGATATGAAAAGTCCGATGAATATTCACTAATTGGCCTTGAGTTGGAACCTGCTGTAATGGTTTGTTCATGATAAAGCACTTAAATTTTTCTTTTTTTACGTTCCTCGCTCATATCATCGAAAGCCTCATCTACATACCGATGAATCACTGTGTACATCGCTTTTGTAAGTGCTATAGTTTTCAAATTTGGAAGTTGGAGCAATTTCATGCATAAAATGATACAATTTTATACGATCTACTCTCATGGACAAATTCAAGTACATCATCGAAATATTATTTCAGTTTGGAGGATCGGATCACGTGGACTAAATAATTCAAATCTGGAGTGAAATCTGGAAATGTGAAAAAATCGGCAATGTTTTGTTTTTTTGTGGGCATGTGCCATTACCCATCTGCTTGCTATCACTTGCCAAGCCAGCCGTTCCTCGTCAACCATTTAATTGGAGTGCTTTGCTTGAGTGCTTAAGCCACTTGCCAAGCACCCTCCACTACTCCAGTCGATAGCAGGACAGTTCATGTACCGATCGGGACGTGCAGTCGACAGTTGCTACAATACGAGATAGCGGTATGTACGTAGCACAAACGGATGTGGTACATATGGATCTGGAAAGGGACTCTCCGAGGGTCTGTGTGCATATCTGTATGGTTTGTTATGAGCACCGTGGTGGCAAAGTTTCATCCCGTATCTTATGATGATGATGGGTGGTGGAGGTTTTAACTTTTAACCTCAGCAGCGTATGAGAAATCACGGTGTTTTCCTTTGTCCTCATGACTGTTTCTAAAGCAATTGGTTATTTTGTATGAACCAGGTGTGCTTGACAAAGGTTATATGGTTTCTCTGCGAGTTTCAAAGCAAAATATATTTGATAACAACCGATTTCCGAGCTGTTTACCATATTAACATGTTTTCTAAATTACCGAGCCAAATTTTTTTCCACCCGTCACATGCAGCTATTAATAAAATTAATGGTAATGCACATGTTGAAACGTCTATTTATATGCGATGTTTTTTTATGATTTGCTTATTGAATCTTCCCTAAAACAACGGTGTAAGCTATTCAATAGCTTGTTACACTACCTTGTAACTAACATATTTTACAGTTACACTACCCCCCCCCCCCAAAGCTACTCAATAGCTACCCCCCCCCCCAAGAGCTCTTTTCAGGATCGTCACTGAGCCCCAGACAGCCTCCAACTGTAGTTCGTTTGTGGTGATGTTCCCAGGGATGGTTTATAGGATCTTTGTGAGGTTCTTCTTTTCATTCCCGTTGCTCCAATTATCATTGGTGCAATTTTGGCACTCTTCAGTTTCCAGGATCTTTTCACTTCATTCTTGAGGTGTTGATATTTGGTCATTTTCTTGATTTCTGCATTACGTAGACCAAAATCACTGGGTACTGAAACCTCAATTAACAATGCCTTCTTTTCCTTTTTGTACCTGAGAACGATGTCTGGTCGCAATGCTTTGTTTTCTATGCTCACGCTGGATGGGATCATCAGGTCATACGTGAGCATTATGTCCTTGTTTTCAACGACTGATTTTGGTTCATGTTTCCATGAGTTTTATGGAACTGGGATATTGAAATTTCTGCATATTTGCCAAGTGGATTACTTTACATACCTTGTTGTGCCTTTGTTTGTACAGCTGTTCTAACATGAGTTTTTTTCCATCCCGATAGGTGGTGACGTGCTTTCTTTTTCGACCTTGCAGAACCTACACTTGTCCAATTGGTTCAGTCCTGCCACTTTTTTTGACATGAGCTGTTCTAACCTTACGATTGAATGTAGCTACGACACTGGTTAATGACCCTCTCACACCACTACATTTTCGATGAACCCACTCAGCGCACATTGTACATCGAATGGCGTTCACTCCAACACCCTTCCTGCACACACCACATGGCCACTTCCCATTTCTTTCCACCTCACCACATGTTTTACCACTTACCATCACCTACATCTTTCCGATATTCACCTTCAAACCTTTTGCCTCCACACATTCATCTTCTCCTTCAGTCCATCCCTACTCTCCACAATCAACACCAAGTCATCTGCATACAACAACTCCCACGGTAAACCCTCCTTTGCGCTGGCGAAGGTAACAATGCAAGTAAATCAAAACCAACTTCTGATAAGACCGAGGAACACAAATCCTTGAATTTACAGTGAAAGTAGGTTGTTTGCTTTTCCTACACTGCCTCAATCACATGCAGGAGCTTGGCCAGGAAAGTCAAGTGCATGAGTGCAGTATATGCTGTTTATGAGAATAATGACATCAGGAGACTGAAGTAAGCAACACAGGGCAGGTCAAGCCTATCTAATCTCATAACTGTGAGCAAGTTGTCAAACAGGAGGAACAAACCACTTGGACATATCCAGAACATATATATGATTATTACAGCTTTTACATGAATTGTCTTTATTTTGTTTTATTTATGTATTTGTTCGTTCGTATGCAGCCTGTGACTGCTTGGCTGCATCATTTTCCTGGGGGGTACTGCTGTGCCACGGATGCAGTGCCCCTTTTCCAGTAAGTTGGTGTTAATTCAACAGTACGACAGCAGCTTGAACTCAGGATCCTAAGATCCTAAGCCAGCCAGCTACCATAACCGTTAAGCCAACGCCCAGGCCCAATTACGTCTTGAATATTCAAAACAGTTGATTATATACGTGATCGATCAGAATGTGCCTAAAATGGCTAAAACTCAATTGCAAAAGAATTGACAAACTCATCAGATTTGATGAAAATGAGTTACAGTTGTGCACGACTTCCGAATAGATGATGATCGACTGTACTTATTTAACAAGTGCATAAGGTACATAATGAGCTTTGTAGACAGACTCGAAGAGAGTCAGACAGGAAGAGAAACGAGATGCAAGTTAAATAACAACCCTCCTGACAGGCTGGACTGCAGATCCAGCTGTCCGACAGGAAGGTTGAAACAGCTGTCGATGCAGCTGAGTGGAATGCTTACCTAGAACAGGCTTAGCCAGGGCCTGGCTTTCTGACCTCCCAGCATGTTTCTTACGCAAACCAACCGGTTCACAAGCACAAACGTCACAGTGGGCTGAATTAGGATACCAGTAACATTTGGTCCAACCGTGAAATGAAAACTGTTATTCGTGTGGAGGTGATTTAATGGATTTTTAGGCTCTTATGCACGAGACTGCTCTCGGTACTGTAGTCCTGCTAAACGAATTTACAAAAAATTATTGCATGACTGCATGAGGAAGAAGTTACACTGATGTTGTACATCTGATTCAGGGAGAGGAAGCCATGCTTCAAAAAAAAGAAGAAAACCTTTATATACCGTACTACGGATAAATTCTGCACGATGAAGGAAATGTAAGGAAAGGATCTAAAATACTTCAGACAGGCCTCAGACAGAGGCCACGCTAGACCTGAAGTCCCACCACAGCTGGTTCTTTTCGCTGTTGAGCGCAGTCATTGAATTTTCTTCTGTCTGGTCATAAAAGCTATCCCTTTGATTCACACCAAGTTAGTGTGACAGGGTAACTGTACGAATTGCAGAGGGACATACTGCCTTGTAAGGCAGATGAGAATCTCGTAGTCTCATTATCTTTAGAGCGACTGATGGCTGCTCACAACATGGGTGAACCTGGCATGGCTCCGTCTGTTCTGCATTGATTGGCACGGGAGGCTCGGCACAGAGATGTGTGGTATTAAAGACACGGGTCAATCCGATTGGAATCAGATGGCAGAAGCAGAACGTTCCCACACACTTGCTTTCCTGTGCACTGTGACGCACAAATGCACCAGGCCCGAACGCTGATTAAATGCAATGGAGGGCAATTTTTGTTTCTGCTCAAAGCAGTGTGCACCAAAATTAACACAGGATCGACTGTTTCACTCTCAGCTAGAAGCAACTGCTGCTGATTTGTCTTTTTATTACCAACATGTGTGTGTGTGGTGTGTGTGTGCATGCTAAATACGTATATATATATATATATTATATATATATATATATATATATATATATAATATATATTAATATATAATATATATACAGGGTGGCCTGAAAGTCACTTTACCCTTCCCAGTGAAGCATTGTTCTTGAACTTTTTTAATATCCAGGTTTTATTGTACAGTACTTACAATAATTAATTTGTCATTGTATCTGTATGTGCTCCATCATTCTTCTGAGTCAGTGTTTCCGCATACCATAGCGGGCAAGGGGGCGAGGACAGAGGGGAAGGGATGAAGGGAGGTGCGAGAAATTTATCAGGGGTAAAGTAACTTTCGGGCTACCCTGTATACATATATACATTATACATATATGTATATATGTATATATATAAATACTGTATATATACTGTATAGATATATAGACTATATATATATATATATATATATATATATATATATATATACTAGCAGGGATACCTGTGCTCCGCACAGGAATCCCGTGGATGACGGCGGGTCTGAAGGAGTATATGTCACAGTTAATTGTAAAATTGTAGAGGCTGCCACCATTATTATTTTTTTTTCATCACCACTATAATATTATATTTCCCCGCCATGTTTTATATGCAGAAGACTCGAGTTCAAAAATGTTAAGATTTATTGCCGCATCAGATAAAAAACCATAATGCCTCAACAATGTGAGGCTGGTTTCATGTCATCATTTGCGACTTAATTAATTCTCATTCTCTACCAAATTCCGTTGGGTCCCATGTCAATCGGCTGAACTTGAAAAATTAACGTTACGCAATCAGGTGATGACGTCATAATTCGGAAACCGCAAGTCGGAAGTACAATTCTTTTACATCGGGACACTCCCGGGTGCATGTTCTGTCAGCATGTGAAGTTTGGTGAGGATCAGTCCAGTACTTTTCGCGTGCATAGGTCACAGACAAACACACAACAGACACACAGACAGACACACTTTCAACTTTATATAGATAGATATATACGAGCAAATAGCAACCGTTGCTTCGTTGATGGGAACATGCATGCAGGCTGGGGGGGGGTGAGGGTAGAAAGAGAAAGAGGGGGGAAGAGAGAGGGAGAGGGAGAGAGAGAGAGAGAGGTGGAGAGAGGAGGAGTGAGGGGTGGGGAAGCAAGGGGCGAGGAGAGGGAGTGGAGAGAGAGAAGGGTGATAGAGAGAGGAAGAGGAGGGAGAGAAGGGGTAGCGAGGAAAGGGGGGTGGAAGAGCGATGCTTCACCACACATTGCTATACAACGAGGAGGTAGGAGTGTTAGCGAGGAGGAAGAGGAGGGGTATTCGGGATTTTATTTTAGTAATGGGACTTGAAGGAAAGATGGACTGGAGGGGTTTACACTTGCATTTGGGAGGGGGACTTTAGGGGAAGCAGGGAGGAGGGCTTGTCTGTCAGCATTAGTTCAAAATTAAATGAAATGGAGCACGGTTTCAGAACGCATGACGCTAAAACCACCTGTCACTTTCAAACAGCACGTACCATTTTTAAAGACATTATAAAATGGGCTTCCCTTGAGATATGCAAATCAACATGCAGCTCCCCAAGGGGGCTAGACACCGCTAGAATGCAAAAGACCATGCAAATCAGACAAACTAACACCTCTCCAGCAGCCTGACCTGCTGCCAAGCGCAACCCCAGTCGAAACCCTGAAACTCGGCTCAGGCCAAGGGACCCTATGAGCCCGTAGCACCCCAGCTGCAATGCTTAGAAATGCCTGGAGCCGGCATTGTTTGTGCCTATAATTTCAGCACACGTTCTACAACCAAAATGTGATAAGCCACAGAATCTCTCAACCCGAGCCAAATCTCAAAATTCAAACTGCGGAATCGCACCCAGCAGCAGCCCTCACCGCCGAAAAAGTGCCCATTCCCCAAACCCGCACACTCCCGGCTCTCCGGGCTCAAAACACAATACAAACATCAAGCACAACATAACATAACATAACCACCTCCAAACCACAACACAACCACGTGTGGGAACTTATCACAATCACTCATTGTATAACACCGCTTGTGGATGTTACGTCTGTGTTTGATAAAGAATAAGCAGAGGACCAGGAGGTTTCGTCCAAGGGCAGGGTATAGTCCTCAATGCAGAACCGTACTGAGCAACAAGCATTCGAATACAGCGCAGCACGCACAGAGCCAGAAGTAGCACCGAGCCAGAAGTAGCACCGAGCCACACTTCCGTCTCCATTTGTCACCCAAAACCTACAACCGGAAGTCACTCAAAGGAAATTGGTAAATTTCAATAACCACTCATGTAGTTAGCAACATTTGCTTATCAATAATAATAAAAATAACAACTATTGTCCTTGCAATTGTTTATCACTTCATGAAAGTTGGAAGAGGGGTGAAAGAGAGAATAGAGAGAGAAAAGGAAGGTGTGGGGGGAAAATAGGACAAATGAAGACATTTTTTGTGGGGGGGGGGCTGGATGGAAAATGTATCACAGCAAAGTTCCACAGTTGTTCAATGAACACATGATACCGATACTCCAGTCTCACAGAGTGAACACGTGGTGTAAGGAATGAATGATGATGAATTCCCACCTGCTGTTCCTCATGGCCATTACATTCCTGCAGCATCTGCAATGAGCTTGGGTTTTGAAACCATTCTCCCCAAATAACCTCTAAAGTGCTCCCATTAGGGATGCTCAGCACGACCGCTCTGAGTGTAGGTTATAATCTTCTTCTTCTATTTGTTGTTTATTGTGTAGTCAGAGCGCAATCTATTATTACTAAACTCTCATCTTGTATGTATGAAGTACTGCATGATTATAGTATGTGCCTGAAATACAGGCAAAACGGTAGCGACGATAGCGCAAACATTGTTAGCGCCACTGATACTGCACCCATTCCTCTGCAGTGCTGCAGTATCACAGTTTCAAATCAGGCAACAAAATTTTTTTATTGAAAAATCAATTACCGAATTCAGTGAAAGTCCTCATCGGGAGAATTTGATCAATGCAAACAACCTCAGCGGTATTGTTCGCTGAGCTATTTTTTCTTTTTCTTTGAAAATGCGTTTTCTTTTTTCTAAATCAAACCTCTGTTCACGAACTGGCGAACCCACCGGGGTTCAGGCGCTCGCTGCTATGCTCTGTCAAACGCCACGCACCTATGAACTCAAGGTTACAACCAAAAACGGAAAAAATATATTGATAAAATGGAAGGAAAGAATAGAAAGTAAAAAAATAACAAATAATAACTTTATACTGTCCACCCCATTTATGTTTTGAATTTTTAGACAAATTTAGAGAATCGAGGGTACATTAGCAAAGTTAGCAAAGTGTATCCGGTACGCTTATTCAGGGAATACATTGAAGGATGTAACCGGTAATCTGAAATCGATTGGGGCTTTTAAACCAGGTTTCTTAAATAACGGATGGATAGTGTCCAGTGTGGATGTAAAATCGCTGATGAATTTAATAAGCTCCGGCATATGAGTGCTAAACTTCATGTTAATCATCGGATGATTTGCATGAATCAGCAGGGGAATCCTGGGACTGCCTGGAGACCACCCCTCTGCGTTTATGGATCCATTGGCTGAATATGTTGTCGATCGTCTTGAAAGTAAACTCCTCCCAGCCCAGGTGCTTAAAGGCTGCAGTGGAGATATTGATGTTTTTGATCTGCTCCCTGCTTGAGCTGTACAATTTACTACTTCAGTGATGAGGCCAATGAATCCCTCTTTAGTAGAATTCATGGCCACGTCGATGGTTGCTCTCTCGGTTTGGCATTCTGTGTCTTTCATCTCAGTCTGGACTCCCACTGATTTGGTGAGGACGTTGACCGGGAACTCAGTTTTGGACTTGTTCTTAACCGCTTTTACTGAAGTCGTAGTTTTCCAAATTTTGAGGGACCATCCGGACAGCCTCGGCGTACGACAGTTTATCCTGCGTCTTCACCTGTTGGATCTGGGCAGCTCTCCGGAATTCAGGACATCCTCTGAAGGCTGCACTGTGGTCCCCACCGCAATTGGCACAAGACATTTCTTCACGAGTGCACCTTCCGTATTCGTGCTCTCCATTACATTTGCTGCAGCGTTGTTTGCCTCTACAGGCTGGAGCAGTATGACCGAACTTTTGGCACTTGTAGCATCTTAAGGGGGCTGGGATGTATTCCTGTACAGTAAAAGCTTGATAACCCAAGAAAACTTTTTGGGGAAGGACTGGGGTGTCAAAAGACAAAACCACCGAGGTGGTATTGACTCTCACCCCATCCCTGACCGTGGTGAGACTGCGGGCGTCAACAACTCCCACGTCTGCTAAATGACTCATGATATCATCAATTTCAATGGAGGAATCAATCCTCTAAATGAGTCCTCGACTCTCCCTTAAATACCTTGGAATATGACACAAAACACAGACCCCGTCAAAATACTGGGCTTTCATAACCTTCTCCCATTGGTCTACTGATTTACACTTCATGAAGAGGTCTCTAGATCTGAGCTTTTTGGCACTAGACACATCTCCAAATTCTTTATTAATCAGTGTAGCCATTTTTTGGGGTTGTCAGGGCTTAGGGGTGTAACGCCATCAAAAACCGAAACTATAACCATAAGTTTGTGATAGTACTCTTCAGGGGTAGAGGGGCCCTTAACCACTTTGGGGGGTTCCGAACCTTTGGAACTCTCCCGCCGTGGTCTGCCCCTCTTCCTCATTCGATTAAGCCTCCATGATGAACCCTCAACATCATCATCAATAGAAATGTTGATCATCCTTGATCACCTCCTCCCGGCACCCCGGAAGATTAAGTTGGCCAATTGAGTGAAGACTCGATCGTAATATAGACTTAATAGGATACAGAATACCAGACAAAGCCGATGCACCCTCGACACTCAAAAACGTCCTGTAATGGCATCCGCGACCCCCCCTTTCGATCCTTATTCTACACATCACAGGTTATATTTTAAACATTCGTCAGATTTACCGAAGACAACGGAACACACGTTTATATATGTACTTCAATTACATTATCACCAAACATTGTCTTGAATGTCAATTTGTCATTTTATTTTCAAAAACGACAACAGCTGTAATGAATGGTCATTTACACCGCCATCTCCTGTCTCGCCACGACTCACAAATAATGGTTGACAAGGAACGCCAGGCTTGGCACGATGCTGTCCGTCGATGGATCGACTTAATAATTTCGTGTGCATCTGTCATTTCTACCGCTTTCAAATTTACGCTCCCAAGCATTTGGAATTACGTGATTCGAGTGCGTGAGTAATGCTGCGATTTGATTTTCGCACTGACAAGCATGAAAACGCGTTCGTTATAACAGCTGATGCCGGCTAGATAGATTGCGTCCCTCTCCCTCGTTTTCCTGCTTCCCCCTCCCTCAGTTAGTTTCCCGAAACCCTCCATCTTAACTTCGTGCGATTAGTCAAGTGTTTACCATTTTGCGCGTGAGTTGTGCCGCTGTAATAAGTGTAGTGTGGAAGAAATTCAGTTCTTCTCTGTCGTAGTCTGAGACCATTTATTAACAGCAGACCTTTAAAAGGAAATACAGGACAAACAATATCAAACATGATCCTCTATCTGCTCAAAATGCACATAGCAATCCTCTTTCTACTAGTTTGGACAGAAAGAGACAGGGGAGGGCTAGACATCTGGCAAGGGTAAATAAGGGGGAGGGCTGACAGGTATGAAGTAAGGGAACTAAGAACTCCACACATGGCCACTTTGGGAGGGAGGGGAGGGTAGACACGCTCATGGTAACAGTTGCAATGTGAACACAGGGTTCATCATTTGAAGCCGCTGTCACTAACCTTGACGATTATAGCCAGCGTATTGCCGACGTATGAAAATTGTCTAAAACGCTGGCACAGCGTCGACAATACGTTATGGGGTAAGTTGTTTATACGTTAGGCCACCGCTGCCATCTTTAGAACCGTTCGTAGTATGCCGAGCTCGTCGACAAAATTTTACACATGCCCTCAAAAAATTTTTTCGACGGCATGGCCTAGCATAATGACTCACACTGTCCGCATACACTGGCCAGGTACGTTGTAGGCACGTTACGCGATCGTTGACAAACAACGTTACTTGGTAAGTTACCTCAATAAGTCGAAACACGTGTCGAGGTAATGTTTAGCAGTCAGTGTTCCAGGACTCCATGTTTTTTTTTTTCTGCGGCCATGACGGTAATGTTGACACTTCGATTTCTAGTGCGCGTTATAATATATATATAATTATAGGCTGCCGCCTTCAAACGATTAAACTCATAACCGCACTGGAAATCTAAGTGTCACATCACAGTCACGCCGAAGAAAAAAAAAACCAAAAAAAAAACCATGGAGTCTGGACACTGAACGGGTTCCTCCTGTGTGACCCCATTGTTATATACCAATTCCCCTAAAACGCTGCCAATACGCCATTATACGGTAGCTGTAAGTTAGTAACACGTTCCAGAAGTTCTGTGGTCGTCCGAAGACGTCAATACATCTACATACGTCAATATGTATTTGGAGATACTTTACCATAGGTTCGAAAGCACGTTACTCCATAGGTTAGAAATAAGTTTCGGGTACGCTAACATTCACTCGACGTGCGTTTCGACTTATGAGTAACTTACAAGTAACGTGTGTGCGACGTGTGTCAACGATCGCATAAACGTGCCTACAACTTATGGCCAGCGTATGCAGAACGTGTGGCGTCATACGCTGGCATACGTCTCAAG
>CM068957.1:11637346-11671987 GCA_035128595.1 Eptatretus atami | reverse complement strand
TTCGCCCTTGTTTTGGGGGAATTTCAACGAACAATTTTTTTTTTAAAGAACATTGCATAACAGACATTTCAAAGAGATGTGCTGCCAATCATCGTGTGACAGGTGGAAAAAAGTTGGCTTTGTAATATAAACAAGGACAAATGTGTCCAAGAGCCGCGTCCTAAAGGTTTTGTCTTCACCAGAAGAAGAAGAAGAACAAGAAGAACAAGAAGAAGAACAACAACGCGGAGCTCTCTTAGAGCCAGCGTTCGCAACACGACGCGGCTAAAAACATGTTAATACGGAAAACGGCTCAGAAATCAGGTGTTATCAAATAAATTTTGCTTTGAAACTCACAAAGAGAAACCATATATCCTTTGTAAAGCACACTGAGTCATTTAAAATAACCAATTGCTTTAGAAACAGTCACGAGGACAAAGGAAAACATGATCGTTCGTATACTACTGACATTAAAAGTTAAAATCTCCATCACCCATCATCATAAGATATGGGATGAAACTTTTATACCACAGCACCTATAACCAAGCATGCAGGCAGGCAATTACACACTCCCACACAGTCTCTTTACAAATCCAAATCTACTCACATGTACCTCCACAATGGAGCAACTGCCGACTGTACATCCCAATCAAAGCATGAACTGTACCGCTATAGACTGTAGCGGGCTTGGCAAGTGGCTTAAGCACTCCAGAAAGCACTAATTAAATGCTTGAGAAGGAACAGCTGGCTTTGCAAGTGATAGGAAGCTGATTGGTAATGGTAAAAAACGAAACATTGCCAATTTCTTAGCACTTTCAGATTTCACTCCAGGTTTGGAGTTATTTAGTCTACGTTATCCGATACTCAAAATTCAAATTAAATTTAGATTTTACACTTGAATTAGTCCTTTAGAGTAGATCGTGGAAAATCGCATCATAAAATGCATGAAATTGCTTCGAGCTCCTAATTTGAAAACTATAACCCTAACAAAAGTGATGTATACAGCGATGCATAGGTATGTAGATCAGGCATTCGATGATTTCACCGAGGAAAGAGAAGAAAAAAACACCCTTTTTAAACTTTATCGCAAATAAACCATTGTGGCCTGTTCCAACTCAAGGCATTCTTGAGCAGGCCAAACAAAATGGAAAATTAAGTCCACAACAATGTAACACAGGAAGCGCCTTAAGACCCCTTTGAGTGCGAGGTATCTGAGGATGCGTGTGATAAAGGATATAACAAGAAAAAAGAGCAATCAGAGATTGCAAACCCTCACCAGGACTTATTTTGAGTGGTGTATTTTTATAGGCTTTCAGGCAAATCCAATATGGCTGCCGAACCATGTGACCGATGATGTCATATGTGTGACTTTTGTTCCACAAGGATAGGCGGTCATATGTGTAAAGTTTTGCCTCAAACTTTTCAGCTATTTCAGACAAAAAGATTTTTGAAGGTTTGTTTTCAAAAAAAAATGGCTGCCGAAACACGTGGCCGATGACGTCATGAAATTATTTTCTGTGGACCATTTTATCTTTAGATGACCCTCAAAAAATGTTCATACTGATCGGAAGTGGCATTCTACACATGAAATTATGACGTCATAACAAGGGCGATTTCCCATAACATCATAAAAAATATCAAACTAATTCCCCATGAGGAGAACTTGCCATGTGCCAAGTTTCAAATTTTCCTTTGTGCGGTTTCAGAGATACAGAGGTCCAAAGATTTTCTGTTTTTCCAATATTTCTGCGATTTCCATGTGCCAAGGCCGCTCTTGAATTGACATGTCAACGGCAGTAACAGCCAGTTCGGTCCATCCATCCAGCGTCCTCTTAATTGGAGTGGACATGACATACTGCATATATATATACACGTATATATGTACATATACATACGTATATTATATAAACATATATAAAATATAACATATATAAATATAAACATATATAAAATATGTAATATACACTTACATATGTACATATACATACATATATATAAACATATATATATATATATATACACAACACACACACACACTATATCTATCGTATTCATATGTGTGTGACCTGCTATACCAAAACCCAACACTTGTCGGCAAATCCCATTACGCTGTAGCAGCCTCCGAACACGAAATTTTACCTGAGGGACCAACTTGAGATTTTAGCACGATCGGATCGGGCATTTATTCTGGATTATTTTGACCAAAAAATGAACTCCAAACCTGCTCAGAAAGTATTTTAAAATTAATTTTTCAAACATGCATGTCCTGAAACTGGAACCATCGGAATTATTTTGTTTTTTATTGTTTTTTGAATTACCATAACTTTATTAAAAATTACTCAAACTTCATCATTTTTACAGAAATTACAGTCTGATATGTGTCCATTATGCCTGTGAAATTTCAAGTCTGCAGCTCATCTGGTTATTGCCGTTGCTATGGAGTGAATGTGTGCATGATTTGTGTGTGAAATTTGAATTAGAAATGAAAGTTTAAGTGGCATTATCTAGATATTGACTTTCGGTGGATGAAATAAGTAAAATAGCCATAACTTCGTCAAATTTCAACCAATTTCTTGAATGAGGTTTATTTAAAAGGAAATTCCTCACTTTATCCAGGATAACAAAAGCTCAATTTTGATTTTGCCCAAGTGTTGGGTTTTGCCATAGAATAAGTCATATATTATATATAATAATATATATAATTAATTATATATATATAAAATATACATAATATATATATATACTCATATATATGTTGAGAGTGGAGATTTGTCCGATTGAAAGACATGTCCCACGTGTTGACAGTTTGTGATTTTACCCAGATCTGCAGGAGGAAGAAGCTGCTGCTTGCCGTCTGAGGATGACAGATGGTACGGCAGAGGGTGGAGTCATCAGCAAAGAGATAAAGAGGATTTTCCAAAGAGTCGAGAGATCATTGATGAAACCAGAAAAGAACAGGGCCCAGAACGCTCTTGAGGAACTCCAGCCTGGTCAGGAAGAGGGGATGAAAGAACTCCATTTAGGGCCACACGGTGACTGTGACAGGAGAGGAAGTCTGAGAGCCATGAGGGGAGATGGCCTTGGATACCATAGGAAGAGAGTTTGTGAGCAGGGCAGGGTGCCAGACGTGTCAAAAGCACACGATATGTCTAGGTATAGGCTCTGATTTCATGTCCGGCATTGAGGACCTCCATCCATTGTTGGGAGAGCAAAAGCAACATATCAGGGTAAGTGACCTGGTCTGAAACCAAATTGAAGATCGGAACCAAGCCATTGGAGAAGAGGAAGGATTAATGGCTGAAGCGATGATGGATTCCATAACCTTGCTGATGATTGGCAGAAGCTGATTGGTCTGTGTTGCAGGGATGTTTTTGCACTTTTTTTATGCAGGGGTAATGTTTGCTGATCCAAGCAGATGGCAAGATGACCTTGAGCAAATGAAGTGAATAGAACAGAGAGAGGGTGAGCAAGAGCAGAAGAGCAGGTTTTTAGGACATGTGGCTGATGCCGTTGGACCGGTTGCAGAATCTGAGTTGAGGTTTGACAGCAAGCTCTCCACCTTGTCAGGAGAAAAGGACAAGAGTCCAGGGACAGTTTGGTGACTGGTAAGGTGGGGAAGAAAACGATGGGTTTAGGACACAATATTAGCTGCAAACACTGAGTTTAGGCATTCACATTTTCACGTGTGGTCTCAGCAGTGCGGCACATTAAGTAAGGAGGGGGTGAGGGGGAACATACACCAGAAACAGATTTGATTAGACCCACCAGGATTTAAGGAGGAGAGAGAGGTATGAAAGTTCGGACTTGAGCTTCGAAGATGTTGTTTTCTGGCTCTCTGAGGGTGATACACACTTGCTCGAGCTTTAGGAAGAACTAGATTACCCTCAGTTGGGTTTGCTTTCCATGAGGCAAAGGCAAGTTGTTTCAGGACAACTGCCTCGCCACAAGCTTCAGTGAACCAAGGGCAGGAAAGGGTAGGACAACTGAAGAAGAGAGGGATAAATCTGTGCATGAGGGAGAAAAAGTTTCTTTGAAAGAATTCCCAGGAGAGTTGAGTTGGAGAAATAGGAATAGAGACCAGTCTATAAGTTTGAGCTGCTTGGAGACCCTGCCAGTCGGCTTGAGTGAAATGCCAGACTCGACGGTGGTGAGGTGGTTCTCTGATAATAGCCAGAAGATGTCCACTTTGACAAGGACGTGGTCAGAAGAACTGATTGGAGCGGAGGAAGAGCAGCAGATATTGTCAGGGAAATTTTAGAATCAGATCCAGAAGAGATGGAGTACCATTGGTTGAGATCCAGGTCGGGAAGTTGACCGATTGAGTCAGTCCAAGAGTCGCAGAAAGCTTTTGCTGAAGTGCCATGAAGGTGAGAGAGGTACCCACACCTAGCCAACTGGCATGATGACAATTGAAGTCGCCACATATGAGGAAGAGAGAGTTGATGAGAAGATAGAAGTTGGTCAGTTTCGGATAGTGAGGTGTAGATGGAGTCATCACTGTCTTGGTGGACGGTACAGTACACATACAAACATGGTGGAGTGGAGGGAAGCCGTAGCCAGAGTTTTCTGGGGTGTGGGGGAGTGAGGGCAGTGCATGGAGAGTGAGTAATGGAGTCTTTGATGAAGAGAGCAACTCCTCCACCAGGAACAGGCTCAGGTCTGTCGTACGGTGGAGGGAGTAACCAGGGAGAGATACTTGGGAGTCAGACATCGTCTTGGGGAGGAACGTTTCTGTTAGTAGTTGTTGTCAGTGGCAACCTGTATGGAAAGATCTGAAAGGTTTGAGCGAAGGCCCCGGATATTTGAGGTCCACACTGTTAATGAAAGGGAGGGAGGAGGCTTTGGGTGCAGGGAATGGGAGGGAGGGAGTATGACAAGGGACGAGGGGGGGAGGTAAGGAGGTTGTTGAAAGTGTGGGGGATTGCAGAATAGCTAGGGAGGGGCCAGATGAGGAGGAGAAAAGGCTCTGTGTGTGGGGTGAGGGTGGACAAGAGAGGGAAGAAGGTGGTTGAGGATTTGAGGAGGTGGAGTGAAGAGATGGAGGTAGAGGGCAGTGGAAGATCCAGCTTTGTGGATGAAGGGCGTAACTGAAAAAGTGACTGAGGGGAGTGAAAGCTGGGAGAAGGTGAGTGGGGAGAGTTGAGGAGAAAGGTGAGGGGAGTTTTTGACAAAGGTGAGAGGGAGGCTTGGAGGGAGAAGAGGGTGATGGTTGCTTTGAAGGAGGGGTGAGAAGGGTGAGTTGGCACTGAAAATGGAAAAAAAGAATGGTTGATGGAAAGCAAACATTATTGCAAACTGGGTTTTTTAAAGTTTAGGTCAGAGATGCGATTAAAGATTCTTGAGGAGTGCAATGAAGGCAATTCAGAGAACGGAAGAAGAAACGCTGTAACAGTTGGATTTTTTAGAAGGTAGAAGGAAAGGTCGAATTGAGAGCAGTCTTTTAAATATTGAAGATCGTGCCATTATGATACAGTAAGGAGTACCACACGTGTGAAAGAGGAAGATGAAGCTATATAAGAGATCGTTTTATTATATTATTATTATTTATTTGAGAGAGTTTTCAACAAGATTAGTCATGGAAGTGTTGGAAAAATTTGAGTGAATGGTGAAATTGGATCGATAACCAGGGGTGAAACAGATCACTGGTTACGGAGAAGCACTTGCTTTGGAGGTGTATCGTCAAAAGTGAAAATTTTTTTTTAATAAGGATGCTAACATTCGGAAAAGGGAAGGTTGAAGTAAAATCATGGAAGTGTGTGGTGAATTGGAACAGTAAACGCAGTGTGAAGCTGCTGGGTCGATGAAAAGTACCAGAAGAGTAGAGAGAGACACGTGGTAAGGAGGTAAGATTGAAAGGAACAGGAAGATTATTGTTTTTTGATGTATTTTTGAAGAACAGGTAAGATTCGATGGAAGGTTGTAGGAAGAATTGTGAAGGTAATGGCGAGAGAGGGTCAGCTCAGTGAATAGAAGATGGTGTGCCGGCAGGAGGAAGAAGAAGAAGAGGAAGGAGAAGAAGAAGAATAAGGATTGAGACTCTCATGAGTGTGCAAGAAGAAAGGTCTGTTTTTTGTTTGTTTGTATTTCGATTGGAATTAAGAGAACATTAGAGTGTTGTTTGGAGGGATGGGGACTGGAAAGTGGGAAGATAGAACATCTAAGGTACACGGGGAGACTACAATAACCACGATAACAATAAACCACGGAGGGATGGGTAGGCCTCAGGCTCCCGGTAAGACAAGGTCGACAAAAACTCACAAAATAGCACGATTTTTGAAACAAAACCTAAGTAGGAACACACAGTAACATGTAGGTGAGAAAATAAACAGTTAAAACGGGACAGATAACGACCGGAAACTTAACTTTCAGATCGTCAGCAGAGAGCCCTGAAGGAGACCTGCTGATGCTCCAAACCCAGAACCGGAACCGGAAGTTGAATGCATAATTTATGTACATGATGTCAGCGTTGTGTCATCAAGTCAGGGTGCTTCTCAGGTTGATTTTAATAGACAATATATATATATACATATATATATGTATATCCACAATTGACCCCTCTCATACTCCTCTAGCTCAAGTAGCTGCATAAAGAAACCCAAGAAGACCTACCCAAGGTAAGCGCAGTGCTGTTTCGAACAGTTCGCAGAGTTCCTCTACAACTATAAAGACGTTCATACAGAGTACACACATGAGAATTTCAATACTACACATCCCCTCAGCTACTACACACCGGTTTCCTCACTTATTGATGAATCATCAGCAATAACGCAAACAGCAATGCATACCAATGAGGCTCCCAAGCATGTACCACGTGCAAACGTCAAAAGCAGTCAATATATAAATAGAGAAAAACCCACCGACATCTCTCACCTGTGAATGGAGGGAATAGCCAATCAGCTCTCACCTAATCAACTAAACCCAGGTGGCTAGGATTATATAAATAATTGACCCCTCCCACACTCCTCTTGCAGAAGAAGCTGCATAAAGCAACCCAAGAAGACCGACACAAGGTAAGTGCTGTGCTGTTTCGAACCCTTCCCAGAGTTCCTCCACAACTATAAAGACGTTCACACATCGTGCACACATGATAATCCCAATGCTCCACACCCTCAGCTACCGGACCGGTTTCATTGCTCTTTGCCGAATCATCAGCGATAACGCAAACAGCAATGCATACCAATGAGGGTCCCAAGAATGTACCACGTGCAATTGTCAAAAGCCTTCACGAGCCTTCATCGTCCTGTCAGTGTGCCTTTGGCATGAACGCCAACATCTCCTGTGGTTTCTTCGTATGCACGCTGAGCATTCTGGCGCAGAATAAATCATTTCAAAAGTTGCGTATTATTAAAGTTTATAAAGAACTAAAACAATCCTTAGCCACCTTGACCCAGAGCAGATCTTCCCTGCTTGGACAGGAAAGTACGAGATGGCATCCTTTTCCAAGATAATCCCATCTCTTTTGGTGTTAAAACTCTGCTGGGACATAAATCCCTTCATCTCAATTCGCTCCATGAGCCATGGTTGAACTGGAGCCTTCGGCCCTGAGTGCCTCGTCAAAACATTGGTAAATCCATGATGATTTCTCCCGTACACTGGTCCACTCAAAGTCCCCGTAACTCCACAACGGTTTCTCCCATACACTGGTCCACTCAAAGGCATTTTTTCAGTTTTGTCCTCAATCCAATTTCAATATGAGGATCACAGGATTGGAACGAGCCTTTTGCACTTTGCTGGCACGAACCCATGCACGGACATTTGACTCACGTTTACACGCAGTTGATTCATTGATCCGGCCCAGAGATGCCACACTTTCACTTCTAACGACGTATCTAACAACTCAATTTCTTCGCGCAATGTCATAACCTTTCTCTGCCTTTTGGCATGATTAATTTTGTCCATCGTTTTACGTTTGGATGTCATTATTAACTGTTGTGTGTCTACTAGATCTTGTACATTTAGTATTGCAGGATCTCTGTATGCCATTTCCTGTTCGATGATGATTCATTATTAAAGTTAGCTTCGTTCCCATCTGCTGGTCTGATTACTACAATTAACGGTGCATGAGAAAAAAAAGAAAAGGCTCGTAATGAGAGGTAATAATACACGTGGATGCAAGCAATGACTCGTCTCAGCTTAAAAACAATTGGCTGAAATTAAATGCCCGCAAAAACATGATAACGAAATCGGAAAACAATAGGTTTCCCAACAATTGGTCGAACCCCGTGGTAGAATTTGAGGGTTTACTGGACATAAAGCTCATTCTCATCACTCACTCACTGACTGACTGACTGACTGATATTAATGTTCGGTACCTTTCAGGTGAGCGACCCGAGACAATGGGGAAGCAAGGTAATTTTGCATGCCGACGGACATTGAAGCCGATACACCGGGGGAAATAAAAATCACAGAACTGTTGGAAAGCATCTGTAAATGAAAATATAAATAAATGAAAATAAATAAATGAAAAAAAATAAATGAAAAATGCAGGTGAGCGACCTGAGACAATGGGGAAGCAAGGTAATTTTGCATGCCGCCAGACATCGAAGCCGATACACCAGGGGAAAAAAAATCAGAGAACTGTTGGAAAGCATCTGTAAATGAAAATATAAATAAATGAAAATAAATTAATGAAATAAATAAATGAAAAAATATAAATGCAGGTGAGTCAGGTCAGGTCAGGTATGGGAGCATGTGCCAGAACAGCGCGTCGCTGCGTCCACTTTCCGCCGGTACTCCAGGGGCCTCCGTCTGGCCTTCCCCCAGGCAGATGCCAGGCCCATCCCCATCTCCTTTAAATGCTGGTCAACCTGCTGCAACCACGAGGCACGTGGTCGGCCCATTGGCCTCCTCCACTCATGAGACTCCCTCGCTGAGAGAATCTGGTGAGCAGGATCAGCGTCAGGAAAACGAGCCACATGTCCATACAGCTGCAACTGACGCTCACGGACCATGCAGGTAACAAATCTCATCCGAGTCTCTCTCAGCAACCGCTTGTTGGACACAAAATCTGACCAGCGATAGCCAAGGATTCTCCGAAGAGACCTGGTACCAAAGGAATTAAGTCTCTCTGAAGCCGATACACCAGGGAAAAAAAAAATCACAGAACTATTGGAAAGCATCTGTAAATGAAAATATAAATAAATGAAAATAAATTAATGAAAAAATATCATGCAGGTGAGTGACCCAAGACAATGTGGAAGCACGATTCGTTACAATGTGTAAGCATGCCTCACTAACATATACATATAATATGTATATAACTCCCATGCTCTTCCAGCCAAAGAAAACTGCATAAAGCAATGAAGAAGGGCTACACAAGGTACTCTCTATCTGAGTTCCTCTACAGCTACAATCATTCACAAGTGGTACATACATGACAATTCCAATGCTATGGAATTCCATGAACCCTAACCCCATCAGCCACCAGACAGGTTTTCATCACTTGTTGGCAAGTCATCAGCGACTCCGTGGAGCTATAAACAGAAATGCTGACCACCGAGGCTCCCAAGCATGTACCACGTGCAATGTTACCTGGTCGAGAGTTTGCAGTATGAGCAAGCAGGTGCCTCTTCGGCGAGCCAAGAAAGTTCTCCAAGTCTTTCGTTGTGCAGAGGCACATCCTTTTATCTCAGGTACTTTTCCAATTATTTTCAACCTATTTCAGAATCTTTGTGAACCGTTTTAATTAACAATACTTATCTCCGACACAATAAACTTCATGATATCCTGAACGCCAATGTCTCCTGGCCCTGGGGTTTCTTCATACGCATGCTGAACATTGTGGATCAAAAACCATGATCTTTTGTACCCTGTTAACCCCACCCAAATCCCTCCTCATTCCAATTTTCCAGTGTTCCTTCCTTAGAGTTTCCTTCAGTATCAATGTTGTCCACCCCATGCATCTTTTATATCCAACTTGCCCACCCCATGCATGCATGTTTTACATCCTATTTTTGTCTATTATCTCCTGATCTGTTCAGTGTATGTACTAGCTCTTCTGTGAGCCTCGACAATATATACAAAAAAAACCCATAATCTTTTCTACCTCAGTTAACCCTCCCATCTCTCCCCCAGCAAACCCCCAAGCCCACCACCATTTTAATTTCCCGTTTTTCTTTCCTGAGAGTTTGCTTCTGTATCCATCTTGTCCTCCACATGTGTCCATTCCTCCCCACATCCCTTCTTTGTCCAAGTCTCCCTCTATTTTGTCCCTCAGTGCTGCTGTTGGTGTTCTCTTTGTTCTGCTGTGTCCTGATCTGTTCACTTTTCTAGCTCTTCCACGAGCCTTGACTTTGTGTACAAGAAGACTATTTACAGAGCATTGGTGCCGCCGAAGCAGTTTATTGGCAAGGGTTGTACTGGGTGGTTTGCCATTGCTTTCCCAGCATTGCTTGTCTTAGCTCTATCCTTTGAAATGCTGAGAGTCAAGCCAAGAAGACAGACCTCCCAGACTCAGAGCGGACGCTCTAACCATTACGCCACCATGTCTGCTCAGTTGAACAAATCGACCCGAAATTCCGTCAAGACGAGTTTATTGTGACGTGTTCAATTGTGTATTATATAACACTTGTGCAAATCATGCGATGGTTGTACACCCATTGTTTGCTGTTGTATTGTGTTCCAGTGCTTTCTTTGAGCAGTCCATTTGTAATACAGTGAAACCTGTTTTGAGTTTCATAGATTCTGTGACAATTTGGAATGTTTCACCAAATTCCAGTTTCACCTAGGCTATCCTGCCAGCCCTCATATTATCCTCCTCAACATACAGTAGTTTAAACTAGTTATAGGCATCCACAACGATCCTTGACCATGTTGTGGAACGTTGGCCGAGGCCCTCACCTTTTCACCTTTATTAGCCCGTCCCCCACCAAGTGGAAGGTGTGTGTGTCATGTGTGATGGACCTTAACTCGGAAGACCTGTCTTGCCAGCATTGGTCCTTGGTGGACGTTAAAGATCTCACTGCGTTTGATTGTTTGTTTTCACAAAGAATGGGCGAGTTATCACCGGAAACCTGAACTAATTCCTTCCCAAAATCACCTTCAGTCGAACGTCAGGCCTGACCAACGAGTTCGTGAAAGTCTATGGCCGGAAACGTTTCCCCATAATGTGTGAATAATTGGTGCCGATGAAATAGTAATCGTACAGTATTGCTCACCATGGATGATATGATTTACCCAACTATGGTGTTTCCACTTGGATTTCCTTTCGAACGAGTGAACACTGCGGTGTCACCGAAACGTCACGGTGAAGACATCCATGGGACGTTGCGTACCGCACTCGAGTTATGTTCCACCAAGGAGGAGCACGGATGTGTACGTAGGTTCAACAAACTCCACCACCTGCATGTAATCACCTGATGGAGTGTTTCATTCGTCCGGGGAGAACGTCGATCGTGTGCCACATCCCTGCGACACCAGCAGGAAGATTTAGCACGAAGTATCCGCACATGATCAGATGCCTCGTTTGGAGGAAGGATGGTGGTGCAGAGGACAGAACAGAGGGATAAGTGCTCTACTGTTTTCGAAATATACCGTGGGATGTTTAACATCCACCAGCACCCAAGTACTTGCAGAAGGAACCTCCGGCTTAACATCCATTCGATGGATGTCGCACACATTAATGCGTCGCCCCTGCCTGCTAAACACCATGACGACGGCTTATAGTTGGATCGAGATTGAAGTCCAGGCTAGGTAACTTAAAGACGAGTGTGCATACCTCTCGGCTCGACTGCGAGCCCCCAAATTAAATAAAACACGTTTTGAAAACAATGGGGCTGTTGCTTTTCATCCACGATCTCTTAATTTAAAGGTCTGATCTCCAAATGCAAGCACAACCAACAAGAGGAAAGCATGCCTCACGGTGGTCCCCAAACCCAATAATGAATTACTGGGACATTACCTCTCAATTTTGGACATGTTGGTGAATTGGCAATAGCGCAGTTATGTCATGCTCACCTTCACTCATCATATTTTCTCTCACCTGTGGAACCAACTTCCCCAGTCTGTTCAGTCCCAATCTTCTCTCCAGGGCTTCAGGACACCAATACCTCAGGTCATCCCTCATCCATACTCATGATCTCTTCTACCCAAAATGACCCCTTCCCAAGCACTTCCTTTTTCCAGGTTATTATGATTCCCCCCCCCCCTTTCCCACTTTTCATTTGTTAGTTGTCCGTTGATTTGTTCCTTTTCTGTTTCATCCCCACTTTCCCTTCCTCTTCTTGCTGTCTCATTCAGCTTGTGTGCACTTTGGTCACCCCAATATGTCCTCCCCCCACCCTTCCTCTTGATCTCACTCCTCTCTCTTCCACTCTGCTGTTGGTGATTCTCCTTTCCATTCTGCTCCAGCTCTTCCACGAGCCTCGACCATGCATACCAAAAAAATAAAATAAAATCAAGGATACGCAGTGAACAAATCATGACAAATTCCTGTTATCGCCAACTTTGTGACTCAAATGAGAAAAGCAACAACGAAATAAAACAAGCTCAAATGAGCTAAGATCACGTCCTCTTAATGATGACGTCATAAAAACGAATATGACGACATTGTGATGTATCAGGTTTGGATAAATTATCCTGGCTAATGCCCGGCTTGATTCCCGCAAACAAAATTCAAACAGCTTGCCTAGTTTCGGAGATAATGGTATAGGCGATTTCCATTAGCGGTATATTATGACGTCAACTTTTTTTTGGAAGAATTTCCAAAATCGGAGATGGTTACTGGCTGCGGGGGCTTTTGCATATACATGGCAAGTTTCACGAAGATCCGATGAAAACTCTGGGTGTGAAACAAAAATGTCAAAAAAATAGAATGACGTCATAAAAATTGATGTGACGTCATAGTGATGTATCATATGTGCGGTAATTCATCTCTGCTATGCCCGTTTTCGATCCCCGCAAACAAGATTCAAAAAGCTTGCCTAATTTCGGAGATAATTTTTTGGCGATTTCCATTAGCGGAGATTTTTGACGTCATAATTTTTTTTCTATGAGGAATTTTCAAAATCGGAGATGGTACTGTTGCGCAGGGTATTTTTACATATATATGCCAAGTTTCAGGAATTTCGATGAAAACTGAGGCTGTGAAACAAAAAGTCCACAAGAAGAAGATGAAGCAACAACGTGAGTAAGACTTAGAGATCCTCACGAGGATCTAACAACACATGCGAATGCTGGTATCGGTGTGCATCGGCAGACAAGCAATAATCTGTACTCACGTAAAATGTTCCTGTGCACCACAAAAAAAACTTACACACAATGATACTGATAGTACCCTAGCAATGTAATGGCCAACCAACATGTGCCTTGACAAGTGTGCACCGACGTACTGTGCACCGCACACACAATTGCCATGCACGTGCACCGAGTCATGTGACAATGCTACACTGACCAAATTGCAATGCAGCACGTTCGGTGAACCATCCATCTGTGAAAAACCATTTTATCGACGTCTAAACGTGACGCCACATCATCTTTATCCGAAAATTAACGTCTGGATGGCTATTGGCATGCTGGGGACAGGAAGTCCACAAAACCTTGTGACTAGGCATTTTGGTGTTCATCGGAACACCATACAGTCACTCTGGAGAGGGCGTCGACAAACTGGCGACATCAGAGCCCGTCCACGTTATGGGCGACCACATGCGACGTCACATCGGCAGGATAACCATATCCGGTTAGTGCATCTTAGGATTCGGTTCCAGACAGCAAGTTTGACAGCTAGCAGCATCCCTGGCTTGTGACTAATCGGTGCCAGAACTGTCAGAAATGGGTTGCGTGAGTATAACATCCGACCATGACAACCAGCAGTACCAGCAGTACGATGACTTTGTCGCCAAGTCATCGTCATGTGCGTCTAGCTTGGTGTAGACACCGTCTGAGGTTCAGGAGACAAGATTGAGCTGCTATGCTCTTTATAGATGAATCGAGGTTCCATATTGATGGTAGTGATGGCTGTTGTCGCGTTTATCAATGGGAGGAGTTCATTATGCTGACGCGTGTTGTGCAACGTTCGTCGTTCAGCAGGGGAAGCGTAGTGGTATGGGCAGGCATCACCGCACACCACAGAACCCAGCTGGGGGTCATTGATGGCAATTTGACGGTCTCGTGATGAAGTTCTCCGTCCTCCCGTTCCTGCAGGTTCAAGTTCTTCACATCACACTTCAAAAGGGTAACGCACGCCCTCACGTCGAACGAGTGGTCACCGACTTCATCGCACAACTAAACATCCCAACATTACCCTGGCCAGCTATTTCTCCTCTCCTGATCTTTCTCCTATAGAACATTGTGTGGGGGTGAAATAGAACAACGATCGTGTCGTCTTCAAAACCAGCCGGAGACGTTGGCCCAATTGCGGCAGGCCTTGGTGCAGATCTGGAACAACATCTATTAATCCTTCATCAATCATCTTGTGTTCTCAATAAGATGCCATTGCCAATTGTGTGTGTCAACGAAAATGGTGGTCACACCACATACTGAGGTGTTAACTGACTTTTGATCGCACCCCTCTTTGAGCCTCTGGAGACATCTTTTGTACACATGTGACATTCTTATATCGATTTCATGATTATAAAACGCTTCAATTGTTTTATGATGAGAAAGGGAAACAAACACATCATGTTGATAAAATAATAATTCCAGCAATCTGTGTGTGTGTGTGTCTGTGTGTCTGTGACCGCTGTTTCTCGACAACCACTGGTGTCGATCTAATTGAACTTGCCAGGTATATTTCTGGGCACCTGTGGATGTGCCTTTTCAAGGTTTGATATTAATCGGACAAGCGTTCCAAGCTATGGCCATTTATTTACCAAACCAATGACAGGACACGGTGCTATGACGTCACAATTGACGTGACAATTCTTCTTCTTCGTTTGATATGACGTCACAATTGACGCTGGGAACTGGACACGTTGCTGCGTAGGCGTGGCCGATGGGGGAAAGGGCACCTTAGTTACCAATGACAGGACACGCTTGCCGCGTAAGGCGTGGCCGTTGGGGAAGAGAGGTTACAACGTACGGACTTCCGGATAGTGACGACTTACTGTATTCTTTCTTTCTTGATTTCTGTACTTTCTCGATTTCTTTCTCGATTTTCTCGATAAATTATAGAGAGATAAACACGCACGTATGGTCACGCACGTACGGGCATGTACTTGTGTTGATTAAAAACAACAACAACGTGATGTGTTTGTTTCCCTTTCTCAGTTCACATGGTGTAAAATGTCAATGATGCACAGGAATTTTTTCCACCTGTATCATCCTCACTATAATTCAAGGACCGCCCGGTGTTTGTGTGTTTGGTTAATTCAAGGACCGACCGGTGTTTGTGTGTTTGGTTAATTCAAGTACCGCCCGGTGTTTGTGTGTTTGGTTAATTCAAGGACCGACCGGTGTTAGTGTGTTTGGTTGTCGCGCTACTCCTCCTAGAGTTCTGGCTGATTACATCCAGACTTGCTACATAGGATCAGCATGACCCCAATGAATGTGTAGGGGTGTGCTTCTCGAGTTATCGTCCATATCATGGAGCAAGCATATTTTGTACGTGTCATCTACTCCAAGAGGAAGCTGAAAGGATTTTATCGAGGAAGCTGACATTTCCAGGGATTAATGAGGACACCCTGAAGTTGTGCGTGTGCAAGTTTTGCTTGAATCAATCACGTTTTGAAGAAAAAAAATATTTTTCACCCATCTTGGAATTTTCTTCCTTTTTAGGGGGGTGGGTGGTTGCAATTAGAATTGTCTGAGCAATATAACTACAATGCCCATAAGCAGTATGCATATTTCGATTTATATACTGTACGTAATCTGGATTAAATTTATTTCCAGGAGCGATCGAGGCAGCGGTCTGTTGCCTATACACCACCCATATAAAGGGATGTGTCAGATGAATGTGTTGCATGCTTGGTACAGGATCGTCCGTCGGGTGGGTACTCTGCTATGGTATTAATAACCGTAAAGATAACAACATGACACCCCTGGTGGCTCCCATAGGGAGCGGGTGCTTCTTGTCTATATATTATAATGGAGGGAAAGTATATATGCATCACCTCCTCCCCCAAGAGGATTTTTTTGGTTAGGGATCAGAACATTTAGGTTTGGACCATCTCTCGTGGCAAGTATAGAATGATGTGCTTGTGTTTGTGCAGTGTGCTCTGTACATCTCCTTTCTCAACACTAAGGAAAAACTTATCAACTTGTAATTCATGGCCTTCAAAGTCATACCATAACCAAGTTGACTAAATAAGGCATGTGTGCAATGGTAAAAGCTCGCCAACATGATGATTGGATGGAAAATGCAGCCGGCATTCCAAAAAATACGTTTTCTGTAGGCATGGATTGCAGGGAGTTCCATGTAGCAGGAATAAGCAACTTTGACCATGCTTCAAGCCTGGTGTTGGCTTATAGTGGGGCAACTTAGCATAACAATTGTGCATTTTGTGAGGAAAGCACCAAATTTGGACCACTAGTAGCCTAACATATTTATGAACAGATTTGGATATTGGGCCATCTCAAATTCAGCCGCTGATGGCTGTGGCAGCCATTTTCCACTGCCATCAAAATTTGAGATGGCCCAATATACAAATCTGTTCATATATTGTTACTGGCCGGGCGTCGGCTGCCAACCGACCGCTCTGAACGGAGCCGCAAGTCGAGTCGGCCGACCGATCGCCCGGAATATAGATCGCCGCCCGGATAACTCCGAGCGACGGGTCCTTGTACAAGAACCGAAATACGCCAATCGGCAGATCACGTGGGGTAGGGTCGTTGCAAATCTTCATTTACTAAATACCCACGTGATCCAACTACCGGGGTATCCACCCTCGACGGAACTCGTACGGAACAAACCGCCGAGGCGAGCTTGTCCATGGCGCGATTCCGAGCGGCGTAATCGCCGAGAACCGTCGGCAAATGTCCCCCTATTACGGCAAACCAACGGCTTTCTAACTCCCAACACACGAAATTGTCAGTCAATGAGGAGATGGACGCAACGAGCAGGTTTACATTCTCACAAGGACATTTATTTATATGAACACGTATGCAATTAAATAAAGCAAAACACGTATGCAATTATACAAGCAACAAAAGCACGACAAAAGAACACAACCGTCTACTTATTATGTACAGTCATTTACACTTAACAGCAGTTCCTACTTATTAGACGGGCCCACGGCCACACGTACGCACACACACACACCCAAGAAACGGTGGCTGAGGCCTTTAATCACGAGCTCCAGCTCGGAGACAAGTGAGCTGAAACTCAGAGCCTAACTCGAACCTTTCCACCTCGTGTGGTCTTCATGTCCGACCCGGGCTCCAGCGAGAGCGAGCTGGATCCAATCGCCGCGATCCTTCCCGAGCTCCCGCGAATCCTCCCGCGCTTCTTAACACGTCCGGTGAGACGAGGCGCCGATCCTTCCTGTCGATCTCGCTTCCCAGGATCCAACTCCAAGAAGAGGCCGATGGTCGCACCAAGCCGGGAAACAAAATGGAGAACGAAAAGCTCCACGAACCAGAAGAAGAGGAAGAAGAGGAAGAAGAGAAAGAGAGGAAGAAGCCTCCACTCGCAGCTCAGCCGAACAACCGGCTCAAGTTCCTTCAAAACAAAGCAGCAGCCGAAGCTCACTGAGCCAGCCGAAGCAAAAATCTTACTCCTCCCACGGGACTCAGCACACGAACTCTACACACGGGACTCAGAATGGGACTCTTCACGAACTCTGCCACGGGACTCTTCACGAACTCTTCCACGGCGACTTTCACGAACTCAGCCCACGAAACTCAGCCCCACCGGGACTCCACAACTCTTTACACGGGACTTTCACTGAACTCAGCCCACGAACTCAGCCCACCCGGGACTCCCACGGGACTCTTTTCGAATAAAGAAAGATGTCCTCTTTATCCTTTGCACCCCCTCCCCCGCACCTGGCGTGACTCATGCCCTCGTGATCCACCCCCGCTCAACCACGGGTGGGAGGGAGTTGTTGACGTCACCAGTACGGTTTCTTCCTCTTCGCATAAGAGGGGGGGGGGGTACGTCTCCATTGTTCGCTCCCTAATATTAAATCGATCCGCAGCGCATCTAATCGATCTCTGAACATTTAAATAATGGGAGGTGAGCTATCTAGGGAACATGCACTTGTCGACATAGCTGACTAAGGGAACTGTATGTTGTGTGCAATTGAATTTCAAATTCGTAACACTACCTTCCCTTTTTGCAGACTTGTCCCGAGTCGTCAAATTTTCGTGTGACCAGCATGTGTAAGTTTTCCCCTAGTACGTTCTACTTCGGATCCCTGAGTGCGACATTTCTTTTAAACGTGTCCCAAAAATAATAACCTAATGCGCTGCGTAACTAACTAACAAACTCTCAGACTCATTCGGACAACTTAACTAAAATTGCCGGCGCTAAAACAAAACTGCAGGCGGGGGTTCACGTATTTACAATTTCACTCAACTTAACCTTAACTTATAAATTTACACTAAACCATGGCCCAGGACTTGTAATCTTGATGAAAGGGGGGGAGTCATAGCAAAGTCTTTGGTGCAGGGGAATGGATGGAGATGGTCGCAAAACACAAAAATGGACTGGATGCACAGCTGCCTGCAGGGCAGTCCTCACAAAACTGGATGGTCCTGGCGCGCATGGTGATGGATGGACACAGGGGCAAACGCAACAAGGGCTAGCAGGCATGGGGTCATGGCAGAGGCAGGCAACTAGGCATGGCAAGGTAAGCCCATGCAGAACAGGCAGCTGCAGCACAACAGGCGGCAGGTGAAGCTGGCCGGCCTTGGTGTGGTTCCATCAGGTCTGGAGGGAGTGCGGTGGTGCGGCGCTTTGAAGGTGGGCTCAGACCTAGCCTACTGTCTCTCCCCCCCCCCCACTCTATCGCCTTTGCCTGTCTCTGTCCATACCCTCGCCCTTAATTTGCCACAAAAACAACAAAATTTATCCCCTCTTTATTTTATTTCCCTTTTATAATTGTCTCCCTAACCCCTATTTTGTCTTTGTCCGGCTGGCCTATGATGTCCACCAGCCTACTCCCAACCCCTACTTCCCCTTCTGGAGGGAGAGACTAGCGTCCTGTCTCGAGGCCCAACGAAGCCTCAGAATGGCCTCCTCAGAGTTCAGCGATCTACCAAGGTGGGTCCAGCGGCCTACAACGAGTGAAGGGATGGATGGTGCGAAGGGGTACATCTCCTTACTCCCCTAACATTCATTAACCTGAAACTACCCCGGGGCTTTCCAAAACGCCTCACACTTTAAAACTATCGGTTCTAAAAACCATGATTCCGTCGCCTGTGTTGGTGTCTCTGATAAATTTGGCCTTGCCTCAAATTTTCATACGTGCCCTCGCACAATTTCCTGGCTGGCAGCGTGGCTCAACTGGCAGGAACTCCCCCTCTGCCGAACTCAACCATGGCACCCCAGGCCCGCAGGCTGCCTCCGAGCCTAGCTTTCCCTATAAATTGGGGGGGTTGCCCTCTCTGGCATTGCCCCCCTCCGATGCCCACGTGGCGTGTTGATGCCCCGGGTCCTTTCCAGAGTCGCCGTGCCCACTACACTGCCCCCGTGCATTCTGGCGCTACGGGTCCCTTTCCGACAGGTCGCCCGTGCCACTACACTATCCCGGCCCTCTTGGGCCTTGGCCTACTCTGGCCGACTATTCCGGTGCCTGGGGTGCCCACTAAACAAAACTCAACTTTCACAGCCACACTCCCAGCGGTCCATGAACTCCTGCACCCTCCAAACGGGTTTCGTGCCTTCTCTCGACACCAACAACAAACGACTTCCTTTTAGTAAATTTAACTACCCACTAACAACATTAAACTGACCCGGGTCTCTTGGGTGGGAATCATCCTCCCCCCAACCAGTCATTCGTACCATGCATACACATTCGCTCCACTCGCACACTTGGGCCCACTGTCCTACACTCATTCCTCACACACTTTCCATTTCGCAACTCACACCAACACTCACACTGCCATCCTTCTAACTAAATCCCTGACTAACTCTGCTCCCTCGTCATCCTTAAAACTCATGCATGTTCCATTTACTCTACGTAGCTGAGCTACGTCTCCACTACACATTTCCAGTCTGTCCGTGTCTCCAAAAATCCAAAATTCCATTTCCTAAATGTAACTAAAATCCCTCTAACTAATCCATTCCACGGGGCTCCATGAGGTACAACCCAGTCCCAGAAGCCAGTCTCACTAACTCTAACCCATCCTCCTAACTAGTATTCCTGTGCCCCCACAAGGGGGTCTTCCACCCCTTGCCTGGGAATCCTGTTCACCAAAGGAGGCTTGCTTTTCTCAACTCTTTTTTTTTCATAATGCGCACCACCAGCGCGGAAGTTCACAGCCGCGCTCTTTTTCCGTGACGTCATGGCAGCTGCTTGCGCCCGCGCACCTCGTCCCTCTTGAGGGTACCGTCCGGCAGGAATTCCCTTCTGCCGGATTCCAAACACACGTGCAGCCATGACGTCACTCTGCGCATCTCAAGCAAGTCCCGCGTTTCGAGGGGTTCCCCACGCGAACACATGTGCTCTGCTCATCGGAGCTTGACAAACACGCTCGCGTGGAGAACCCATCCGGTCCAAATTCCGAATCCAGCCTAGCTTCTGTCCGTCGCGGGATCGGCTAACATCCACCGCTGGCGTTTCCGGACTGGGTTTCACCTGCGCAGCCGCGCAGTGGCGGCCTTGTGGCGTAGCACAGCACGGACCCTGCGCTCTGCTGCTGCAAACCCGCGCGGTTCTCAATTCAGCTAGCGCCGCTACTCGGCCCTTGTCCTTCATCTGGTCCCGTTGTCGTCGCCGTTCAACGCACACACTCCTGCGTGCCACGACGCTCACACACTCCACCATGGCACTCGGACACGGGGATGCGGTTGCGTTCTCCCGCATACAGATTGTCATTTCCCTTACACACAGCGACCTCACACACGCTGTCTCTCTCACATACCGTGCTTCACTCACTCGTGCCGTTTCACTCACACGTGCCGTTTCCCTCGCACAGTGGTTCCACTCACACACGGTACTTCACTCATACACGGGCTTCCACTCGCAGAGGGGGTTCACGCACACACGTCATTCCTTCCACACGTGGTGCTTTCTTCCACACACGGAGTGCTGGGAAGCACGCACCCCGGCACACTCGTGACCACACCACTCACACACGGGGTCTCTTCCACACACGGTGCCGCGTTTCAACACGCCGCTGCACTCACACCTTTCACACACACAACCGGGCCAATCACACTGGGGAATCGTGCCACCACAAGGGTTACCGGGCCTCCATCCCCCCAAGCTCCTCGTGCACCCGTCAACAGCACTCGCCCCCTAACTCGCTCGGCACGACCGAATCACCTGGTCGTGATTCGCTTCAGGGAGAATAGCGTCTCCCTCCGTTCCCGAAGGAGGCTATCCAGCTGCTCGCCGGTGTCACGAGACAGTCCGCCAGCTCGCCCCCATTAAGCCTCGCTACCTCTGTGTGTGTGTGTCCGTCTTTAACCCCGTCCAATTCACCCTCTATCTCCGTGTCTCTGTACATTTTATTTCTGTTGTCTCTGCGTGTCTATTAGTTTCTGTTTCTTTCTGGCTCCATTTTCCTTCCCATCTGAGTCGTTCTTCCTCTCTGAGCCCCATTAACTGTTCGTTATCTTTCCGGAGTTTTTCCATCTCTGTGGCCTCCAATTTTGCTCTCTCCTCGAGTTGATTAATTTCAAACTCATATTGTTTTTGTTTCTTTCCCACTGTTCCTCTCGTTCTTCCTTCTCCAATCTCATCGTTTCTTTCAATTGGCTTAGTTCTTTTTCCCGTTTCGTTCGTTGTTCATTCTCTATCTCCTCGCACTCCAGCCTCGCCTTTTCTTTCAATTGGTCCCTCAAATTCATGTTCTTTTTTGTTTCTATTCCACTGTTCCTCTCGTCTTCTCTTCTCCAATCTCATCGTTTCTTTCAATTGGCTTAGTTCTTTTTCCCGTTTCATTCGTTGTTCGTTCTCTATCTCCTCGCACTCCAGCCTCGCCTTTTCTTTCAATTGGTCACCTCAAATTCATGTTCTTTTTGTTTCTATTCCACTGTTCCTTCGTTCTTTCCTTCTCCAATCTCATCGTTTCTTTCAATTGGCTTAGTTCTTTTTCCCGTTTCATTCGTTGTTCGTTCTCTATCTCCTCGCACTCCAGCTCGCCTTTTCTTTCAATTGGTCACCTCAAATTCATGTTCTTTTTGTTTTCTATTCCACTGTTCCTCTCGTTCTTCCTTCTCCATCTCGTTGTTTCCTTCAATCGACTGATTTCTCCTTCCTGCTTCATTCCTTGCTCCTTCACTTTCTCTCGTACTCCAACCTATTTTTTTCCTTCTGTCGTTCAGTTTCAAACTCATACTCTTTTTTTTTCTATCCCATTGTCTCTCTTGTTCCTCATTCTGCAATCTCGTTATTTCCTTCAAATGACTGATTTCTTTCTTCCTGTCTCATTCGTTCTCTTCCATTACTCTTTCCTGCATCTCATTCTGCAATCTGGCCTTCGCTTCCAGCTGTTCGATCTGTGACAGTGTGGTTCCTTGACGTTTCATTCTCTGCTGTCGTTCTTTCTTCTCTCACCATCCTCAACTCGTTTTGTAATTCCCCTCTTTGTTTTTGGTGTTTCTGTAACTCAGAAGCTTTCTTTTCTAATTCCTTTCTCATCTCCCACTTCTTTCACATTCTTCTTCCATGTGCTTTCATCCCGGGAGTTACCAATTCGCTCCTCCTCCTTTCTTTTATTCAGTTCGCTCGCCTTTTGTAACAAAAACCCACGCAACCGATCTACTTCCGTTGTTTCCCGATGTAGTTCCTCGACTGTGCTGGCTAATTCCTCTCCCAGCCCCCGAACTCGCTCCTGTGCCTCGTCCAATTGTTTGACTCCCCATGAACACAATCGTCCTGAACCTCGTCTGCGTGCCGCCGTATCTCATCCAATTTAATGGCAAACGAATGTAATTCCTCGACATATTTATCACCACACTTCCGCTGCCCCAAGGCATAAGACACTTGTTCATGAATTTCGGCCATGTACGCGTTGTCCCCTGACTCGCCCGCATGCCCCCGTGGTTTGAACCGGTGGACGGAAGCGCTTCCGCGTGCCGCGCGGTTCGTAGCGCACTATAATAGCGGCCCGCTCACGCCTCGTGCTGCGCTGAGGTGCGGCCGCGCCGCCTCTTGCGACTCCGTTTTTGGTTGCCGGTAACATTCCTGCACAGGCTGGTCCAATGAGACAATCCGTGGTGCGATTATAAATAAACGAACCGTCCCGGGCCATGGATTCTATTAACTCCACATCCACCTCACTACCCACCTGGCTCAGCTCGCCTTGGCTGAACATTTTACGTGCTGGGATAAAATTTATAACGCTCGTAATTTGGGACACGGGGGGGTTTGCTCCATATACCCCTGATCCGACTCCGTAAATTTTGCTACGGAGGCGGAGGGGGCCGAATCCCACTCCTGACACCAATTGTTACTGGCCGGGCATCGGCCGCCACCGACCACTCTGAACGGAGCCGCAAGTCGAGTCGGCCCGACCGATTGCAGGGAATATAGATCGCCGCCCGGATAACTCCGAGAGACGGGTCCTTGTACAAGAACCAAAATACGCCAATCGGCCAGATCACGTGGGGTTGGGTCGATTGCCAATCTTCAATTTACCTAAATACCCATGTGATCAACTACCGGGGCATTCCACCCTCGACGGAACTCGTACGGAACAAACCGCCGAGGCGAGCTTGTCCTGTCGCGATTCCGAGCGGCGTAATCGCCGAGAACCGTCGGTCCAAATGTCCCCCTATTACGGCAAACCAACGGCTTTCTAACTCCCAACACACGAAAATGTTCAGTCAATGAGGGAATGGACGCAACGAGCAGGTTTACATTCTCACAAGGACATTTATTATAATGAAACACATATGCAATTAAATAAGGCAAAACACGTATGCAATTATACAAGCAACAAAAGCACGACAAAAGAACAACAACCGTCTACTTATTATGTACAGTCATTTACACTTAACAGCAGTTCCTACTTATTAAACGGGCCCACGGAACACACTACGCACACACACACACACACACACCACCACGAAACGGTGGCTGAGGCCTTTAATCACGAGCTTCAGCTCGGAGGACAGGTGAGCTGAAACTCAGAGCTTGACTCGACCTTCCACCTCGTGTGGTCTTCAACTTGTCCGGACTCGGGCTCCAGCGAGAGCGAGCTGGATCCAATCACCGCGCCCTTCCCGAGCTCCCGCGAATCCTCCCGCGCTTCTCAACACGTCCGGTGAGACAGGCGCCAATCCTTCCTGTCGATCTCGCTTCCCCGAGGATCCAACTCCAAGAAGAGGCCGATGCGTCGCACCAAGCCGGGAAACAAAATGGAGAACGAAAAGCTCCACGAACCAAGAAGAAGAGAAGAAGAGGAAGAAGAGGAAGAAGCCTCCACTCGCAGCTCGAGCCGAACAACTCGCTCAAGTTCCTTCCAAACAAAGCAGCAGCCGAAGCTCACTGAGCCAGCCGAAGCAAAAGCTTACTCCTCCCACGGGACTCAGCACACGAACTCTGCACACGGGACTCAGAACGGGACTCTTCACGAACTCTGCCACGGGACTCCCACGGGACTCTTCACGAACTCTGCCCGGGACTTTCACGAACTCTGCCCGGGACTTTCACGAACTCAGCCCTACCACGGGACTCCCACAAACTCTTTACACGGGACTTTCACGAACTCAGCCCACGAATCAGCCCCACCACGGGACTCCCACGGGACTCTTTTCGAACAAAGAAAAGATGTCCTCTTTATCCTTTGCACCCCCTCCCCCGCACCCGGCGTGACTCATGCCCTCGTGATCCCCCCCGCTCAACCATGGGTGGGAGGGAGTTGTTGACATCACCGCAGGGTTCTTCTTCCTCTTCGCAGAAGAGGGGGGGGGCACGTCTCCATTGTTCGCTCCCCTAACTATTAAATCGATCGCCACGCATTTAATCGATCTCTGAACATTTAAACAATGAAAGGTGAGCTATCTAGGGAACATGCACTTATCGACATAGCTGACTAAGGAACCTGTATGTTGTGTGCAATTGAATTCCAAATTCGTAACACTATGATAGGCTACTAGTGTGCCAAATTTGGTGCTTTCCTCACAAAATGCACAATTGTTATGCTATATTTAGCTAAGTTGCCCCACTATTAATGGGTCGGGAGGTGGGCTTGGAACTTAATGGTTAGGTTGTGTCCTTAATGGAACTTAATGGTGAGCACTACCAGTGTTCCAATACAGCTCTGGAATAATATACTAGCCCCAATCAGAAATGAACAAGTCGGACGTCAAAACAAGAAAACTCCTTCCCATCCACAAAAATGTTCTACAAAAATCAATCCATCCCGAGGATGTACTTGCCGAGACTAGAGGGAGGGAGCAGCCAGATGGAACTCAACTACAGGGTGCCCCACAGGAACCAGGAAATTTGGTACACTTTATTTTCAAACAAAACAAAAGCAAACTTAGAATGTAGTGTTAAAACAAAGATACACTTTATTTATATGTTAGTTTATTGATATGGTAAAATACGGCAAAAATAAATCTCAAAATCTCAAATTTCCTGGTTTTCTGTGGGGCACCCTGTAGGTGCACAAAGCATGAGTGTAAGACTAGCTGAGTACGTGGAATGCTCGACAGACTATCGGATTCAATTTGTAAACAAACATGAACAACAACAAACCTGAAAATCTATCCCTAATTTACCTTGCAAGGAATTTCCAAAAACAGATGTGAATGGAAGGCACTGCAAAGGAAAACGAAACAGCAACAGATACAGCCCTAACAATTACAAAAAATACAAAAGAAAATGAAGGAAACATATTTCTCCAAAAGAAAAAAGAAATAACAAATTTACACCAACAACTGGAGAACAATAAAAGAGCAGGAAAATACAAAAAATAATTGGACTGAGTTGGGATCGACAAAGAAGGCTCATTGGAATGGCTAAGAAGAGGTCAGCTCAACTGGGATGGAGAACGAATATATAATAATTACCCAAGATCAAGGACACTACACAATGGATTTTGAAAGATGGCAGGACTGAGCCAGACGGACAAGTTACAGTAGGTTCTGCAAGGAAGAAACAGAAAGTACAAGTCACCTGATTTTGGGATGTAAAACACTATTATCAGAACAACTTTACACACAAGGGCACAACAAAGTATGTAAAGTGATTCATTGTCATATCTGCAAAAATTTCAACATCCCAGTTCCAGGAAACTCATGGAAACACGAACCAAGGGCAATCATAGAAAATAAGGACGTCATGCTCATGTACGACCTGATGATCCCATCGAGCGTAAACATAAAAAACAAAGCCTTGCGACCGTACATTGTTCTCGGGAACAAAAAGGAAAAGACAGCATTGCTGATTGAGATATCAGTCACCAGCGATTTTGGCTTAAAAAATAATGCAAAAATCAAGAAAATACCAGGACCTCAAAAATGAGATGAAGAGATCTTGGAAGCTGAAGAGTCAAAATTGCACCACCAGTGATAATTGGAGCAACAGGAATAATAAAGAATAACCGAGCTGAAATTTATAAAACCATCCCCGGGAATATCACCACAAACAAACTCCAATTGGAGGCCGACCGGGGTTTGGTGACTATCCTGAAAAGAGTCCTCAGAACAAAACTCTAAAAATGACAAAGTTGAAGAGCTTGGTCCATGAACTGTGATCCCTTACCGAAACGAAGGGATAATTTGAGTCCTAGGAGGACTTTGTTCCATCTCCCCAAATGGATATAACAACCAATACACGCACGACACGCACACACACACACACACACACACACACACACACACACACACACACACACACCGCAATCAAGGAAGGACAGGATAACAAGGCAAATCAATTTGTGCAGAGGAAAGAATGCATGATATGTAATTGCATACTCTTCGGATTATTCTGAAACATCATGTGGAGCTTATCACCGGCTCTGGAGTGAAACCGGTCGAAGGGATCGAGGAAAGGTTCCATATATTGTTTTGAAAATCCTTGGATGCAATTTTCTAAATGGTACCAATGGCAAAGAACATTAGGCAGAACTTTCCTTCTCCAGAGGATGCATAATAAGGGAGACTTCATTCCTAAACTATGACAAGAGCAGGTCGGTTTTGTCCATTGTATAATTGAATGCAATGGAGAAACACTCTCAGAATGAGATGTTTTCCTGAAAAGATGTGCTGCTGTTAGTTTCACAGATACATAATGTTTCAGAAGTAGTCGAGATGTTGAAAATAGTGTTGCTCGTCCCTGCTACAAGTGTCATCAACGAAAGTTTGAGGCTAACCGACGTCTGTCCGCTCGCCTACAGCCCAAACCGCTCAGCCAATCATTCTGAAACTTTTGCAAATTGTGGGCACTGTCCCTGTGATGGCCCACACCAAACTTTCGGCAGGATCCGAATCCGGATATGAGATTTTAAAAAGTGATTCTTCACCATTGAGAGGTAGGAGCAAAAATTAATTAATATAGAGCACGATATCTCAAAACATTTCAGACGGATTCAGATAAAACTTGGTGGACAGGTTCAGTGTGTGACAAGGAAGAATTGATTCAATTTTGGTGAATATCCGAATCTGCCTATAAATGCAGAATTTTTGAAGTGATTGATTCTTCACAATTGAGTGATCGGGCTGACAATGATATATGGCATATCTCAAAAAGTTATGGACAAATTTTGACGAAACTTGGTGGAAAGGTTGGGTGTATGACAAGAACGAATCGATTTGATTTTGCTGAAGATCTGAATGCAAATCCTGAGACGAGAATTAAAAAAAAATTTTTTAAGGCGATTCTTCACCAATGAGAAATGGGGTTATAAACGAAATTGCATGATATCTCAAAATGTTACGTACGGATGGATTCGGAGAAATTTTGTGGACAGGTTGGATATGTGACAAGGACGAAATGATCAGATTTTGGGGAAGATCTGGATCTTGATACTAGAATTTTTCAAGTGATTCTTCATGATTGAAGAATAGAGCCAAAAACTATATAAAATATAGCACGATGTCTTAAAAAGTTATGTATGGATTCGGATGAAACTTTGCGAAGAGGTTAAGTGTGTGGCAAGGAAGAATTGATTGAATTTTTCGTGAACAACCAAATCCGGATCCGATAAAAAAATTTTTTACGTGATTCTTCACCATTGGATGATTGGTCTAAATTCTAAAACAACATACAGTGTAGCATGATATCTCAAAAAGTTATGGACGGATTCAGACGAAAATTGTTGGACAGGGTGGGGGTGTGAAAAGGAAGAATCGTTTCGATTTTGGTGAAGATCCGAATCCGGATCCTGATACAAAAATTTCCTTCATTGAGATGGTGCCAACATTGTGAGGTGGTACCAAAAGTGATTCTTCAACATTGAGAGACGGTGCCAAAAACGATAAATAGCATATTTCAAAAAGTTGTCGACAAGTTATGACAAAACCAGGTGGATGAGTTGGTTATGTGACAAGAACAACACAATTCGATTTTGGCTCACGTCTGGATCCAGATCCGACTGATCAGGGGATGCAAAACATAAACTGTTCAGCTAGGCGGAGATATGCACTCTACCGAGTGCCGTTCCAGTTACGCATTTGGGTCCGTTTGTCTATCTGGCTGTCTGTTTGTTTGTTTGTCCACGCAGAACTTTTGTGTTTTTCTCCGCAACTGCTTGTTGGATTGAGATGAAATTTTGCGACGACTCAAGTAGAATGTTTCAATGATAATTATGACGTCACAGGTCATGTGGTGTGACAGCCATGTTGGGAAAATGGAAAAACTTCGGACCTCCATCTCTGAAACTGCACCAAGGAAAAAAACTTGAAACTTGGCACATGGCAAGTACTCCTCATGGGGAATGAGTGTGAATTCTTTATGATCTCATAGGTGCCTACGTTTTGACGTCATAATTGCATATGTAGAACGCTACATCTGATCAGTATGAAAATTTTTGAGGGTCATGTAGGGATAAAATGGTCCAAAGAAAAAAAATTTTTGATGATGTCATCGGACACGTGACCTAATTTAAATTTTTTAAGAATTTTTTTTAAGTAACTCTTTTTAAGTGATTTTAAGTAATCGAAAAATGTTTTTAAGTGATTCTTCACCATTGAGAGATAGGGCCAAAAACGAAATATAGAATGATATTTCAAAAATGTATTGGGCCCCATTTGTTCTCATGGATCAGACATTTCGTAGCGGAGGTATGCGCTCTCCCGAGTGCCCTTCTCGTTCTAAATGCATTGTGCCGATTATTTTTCTCTTTGGTATTAAATTTCCTTACTTTGTTAGTATTGTCTGCACACTTCATATTATATCACGCTGCTCTGAAAATACATTTGAAGTTTTTTGTTTTTTTCTATCATGTTTCAACAATTAACACTTTCCAAGATGAATCAACTTTCCATTACTGCAGTAAGTACATTGAGTTATCTTTGTATTCATAACTTAAATTTCAAATTACTTTGAAAACTCTCACCAGTTTGCCAGACATTTATTTACGTTGTTGTTTCGCATGCAGCTTATGGCTGCTGGTTGCATCATTTTCTGGAAGCATGGCTTTGCGGCTGATGAAGTGCCCCTGTTAACAGTAAGCTGGTACTCATTTTGCCAACCTCAGAAGGATGATAGGCTGAGTCAACCCACCTGGTGATATTTCAACGTAACGACAGGGGCTCAAACTCAAAACCCTAAGATCTCAAGCTCGCCACCTGAACCGTTAAACCAACACCAGACTTCATTTATGTACTGAATGTCATCTCAAACTTAATTATGTATAATTATGATGGATTTAATTTGTTCGTGTGCAATAAAATAATTATTTCATCGACCCTCTTTTACACTATCCCTCTCATTGTACTTCACATTAACTTCTTTCTCTATTGCACTACACCAGTAACACGAGGTCAAATAAGTTGATCACCTCCACTCCTTTGTCCCATCCATCTTCTGCATTGTGGGTTCTACTTCTGTGGTCATCAACATCACACTCATCGTTCCAGTCGGTCAATCTCTATGCCATTTGGTCTCATCCTCAATTTCATACCAATAATTATTTCCATACCCTCACTAGCTTTGTCCATCAGTTTGTCCCAAGGGTCGGTCGCTTGTGCTTTTTAGTTATTTAATCCCAAGGATACTGGATGACATAAGCTAGCCCCATTCTTCTGCTTTCACCTTATAGTTACCTTTGTCTCTCTTTCTGCATGGCTATGTGCATCCTCCTTATTAATCAGAAAACAAAATGAAGGTCTTATTATCTTCCACCCCACCCTCCCACAATTCTCTTGCAAAATAAAACACCAAGCTAAAGGCAAGACAGCTGTCCCGGAAAAGCCCGCTCGGTGCCAGAAGCTCAAAGGCGGTTCTCAAATGCCGTGCCTTTTCACCGAACCAGGAGCCAAGTGTCCGTTGTATTGGATGAAGCTCACATCTGTGCCGGGACCTTCGACAGAAACCTCGACTTCCCGGCTTGAATGAAAAGTCACAAACAGTCGATTATCTATCATTCCTCAATATCCCTTTGTTGGAAAACCTTTGGTTGCAGTTTGTGTTCTTATTTATGCTTTAACTTTTGGCCCATTACTCTTATTTATGTAATTTGGCCCATTACTCAGTTGACCTGATGTTCAAATTAACAATTGCAAACTTCAAATTATTATTAAACAGTCCGTTGTGATTTTGATGCAAGTCCTCGCAACCGTTGCCGATCTTAAAAGCACGATGTCAGGATATGGAAGGAAAACATGTTCTCAATGTGGAGTTGATTGACTGGGAACATGTCTCAAAAAATGCATGAAGCAGAAATGTGAAACAGTTGAGAATGCTTTTCAAAAGAAACAAATGCATCTTTCCTTTGGCTCATTGCTCCTCTCAAAAGTACTGCCTTCACTTCTTCCTCCCGTTCCTTCTTTCACATTATTCTGATCATGTCATATCACACCAATCAGGGGGCACCATAAAGCAATAGACCATTGCGTCAGCTGAGGTTCAACACATAAACTTCCCTCCCACAGCTCACACTCCACATTGAACGATTCAATAAAATAGATTGTTACCAAATAATGACTCATCAACTCGAGATCCTTTCCAGGAGGTTGCGAGAAGCTTCAGTTAAGGGGTGATGGCGTCTCTACTTTACAGATTCCATGAACAATTTTGTGAATTTCCAAGAAGGTATTTCTATCGTGCTGAACATCCAAAGTTGTAGTTCTCCTAAATAGGCGCACACTTCATCTCCTCGATTTCTTTGCTACTTCTCTATTTTTAAAAGGAAAACAATACTGAGTGCTCATTTAAAGACAAAAAAGAGCAAAGGAAACCATCAGCAGAGGCTAAACACCCCTGCCCCCCTCCTTCCTTGAAAAAAAACCTTTAATGGGGGTAATAGAGGTGGTTATAGGTCAGGAAATGTCTTAATGAGGCACAAATTTTTCCAAAACTTTGCAGTCAGGAAGCAGAACACATTTAATGTCCTCTGGGTCGAAAAGCAGATGAGGTCACTTAAAGGCTGCAAAACATGGTCGCATTGCCAAACCTCCGGTTATAATCACTGAAGTCAAGCAACATTAAAGGGCAAGACCCAGAAAGAGCCAGTTTATCCTAAGAGTGCGCGGGCAGATTGACGCTTGTATGCGTCATGTGAGCAATGGAGCATGTTGTGGGAGTTACGGCTTTTGGGGTTAATTGGTGCCAAAGGCATCCGAGGAACCGCCAACCTCTCGCAATTCAATCTGCCCAGAAGCGGCACTTGGGCCTGGACTGGGCCGCATAAGCCTTTGAAATACTATATGCGTCCGGAAGGTGCTGTCAAAAAATATCTGGGCCTTTTGACACCGGTTTCCTCAACAGTTGTTTCAAAGGTCCCAAATTTTGGGATGTTCAAGCACACATCGGGTAAAGCGCTAGCCATCGGCGGACCATGCAGTTTTTGCTTGCTTGTTACCAGTTAGACAATTTTAAAGAGTTGTAACGAAAGTAATTGTTTTCACAGAAATTGAGTAGACATGATGAAAGACTATGCTTACACAGAGGAAGTGTTTTTGAAGACTTATGGAAGAATATATTCCAGATATAAATAACAGCCTTGTTAACCAAGACTTTGTTTGCATCCGCTTTGAGCGGTTGACTTTGCGGTCCCATAATTCTTTAAGCCGTTATATAACTCCCCCATTTTCCACCACCCATCCCTCCCCCATGCCCCCTAAACCAAGCGCAGATAACAGTTTAATACCGTTTTCTGGATTCACAATTGACAAACCAAATGCTATTTTAATTGCCTTTTCCCTCCATCTGGCATCGAGTCTTTGAGAAGTCACACGAGGCGTTCCTTGAGATTATTAAAACAGAGCTGGTTCAACACAGATACAAACCTGTGAGTCTTAATTGTCTCGTTAGGAAGAGCATACATCATCAAAATAGCAATAACACAGATGGTGCAACCTCATAAACCCTCTCCAAACGCCAGTCCAACAGTTTCCTATTTTAATATCGCTCTTGTATAGTTTCCTCCTGTAATTATCATAATCGAAGGATCTATGATCAGACCTGACTTTTAGAAACTACTTCTTAAAAAGCAACATGGTACTTTGAACTCTGTTGCACACTATCCAAAGGCATGCTCATTGCTGCCGATAAGGATCAGCCAATATGACGAGTACACTAGGTGGTTTTGCTTTTGCCTTCCGAGTAGTCAGGGCAGGAATTTGTAATTCGGTCAGGGTGCCGACATGAACTCACCTACTCTTCGCAAAAGACCCCGTGGGATCTTTAACGTCCACCAACTAATGCTGGCAGACGAGACAACCAGCTTGATGTGTCATTCAAGGTATGGTACACTTTGTGATGCAACGCTCTCCCCGCAAAGCAACAATCTGACAGTTTATAGTCGGGTCGGGAATCTAACTCAGACGAGACGGCTCAAGGTAAGTGTACTAACTCGGCACCGTCGTTTCGAACAGCATTTTGAACAGGTTATCACAAAATCAATCCCTACCTTCAGTCACCGTGCACAGATCCAACCTTTAGTGACATCATAGACAATATAGTCAGCCTGTAAGTGTTGATCAATAAGTCGAGAGCTTAATGTAGAAGGAGAGAAATAAAATCAGAAAGACTGTTCCATCTCAAGGTGAAGATCATTGTAAAAAGAGTTTTAGACTATGCATCTTGAAAACCACAAAGGTTTTGTTCAATTTTTTTTTTGTTTGGAGCACCGTACTTATTCACGTACTTTGTCTGCTGAGTTGTCTCATGAGGCATGTCCTCCCTTCATCGCACAACAACATTGTTTTGTGATGAAAAGCTTTTCAGATTAATTACTCGCATTTCATTCTGGAGGGTTTCCAGTCTTATGCAGAGCTATTTCATGGGAGGAATTTGGAACGGGCCCATGTTGCCAGGTCACGGGCCTACTTTTGTTTTAGAGGTCCTATGAGGTTGTAAATGTCTACAAGCAATATTGCAAGCAGACATTCGGCACGCTTCTTGTCCCTTGGGAAATATTTTTTAGATGGTAGAACAGCTTATAGTCAGATCTCATTATGGTGTAAATCAAACTCTAGGATACCCTCTCTTCCTTTTTGCAGATGACTCCATGTTGTTTCAAACAGTACATCATACCGGGTGAAGCACTAGCCACGAGCATGCACAGTACAGCTGCATCACTCTGCAGATCTGGAATGGATTAATCTGATATAATGGAACATGTCTTTCAATCCTGGCAAATCTCAGTCTCACTCTGTTGCTCCAGAAGGTTCAACAGATGAACCTACTTATCGATTTCCATAGTCACTGAAAGAGGTTCAGTCTTTTGAAAGTCTAGGCCTCATCATCAGCAATGATCTCTCCAAAACTGATCATGTAGCAAAGCTGGCTTCCAAAGCAAGCCACATACTGGACATCCTTTGTCATTCAAACTAACTCCTTGATAAAGTAGAAGTTCCCAAAGCCTACAAGGCCTTTGTCCGTACCCCAATGGAGTACTGCACTCTCCTATGGACTGGCAACTTCTTGACTACAGACCAATCAGCTTACTTCCAATCATCAGCAAGGTCATGGAATCCATCATCGCAGTTGAAATGAAGTCCTTCCTTTTCTCCAACAACCTATCTCAGATCATCAATTTGGTTTCAGACCAGGTCACTCCACCTTGGACAAACTGCTTTTCTCACTCAACAAGCCCACATGTGTGTGTTTGTGTAGACAGTCAGAAGACATATTGTATGGAGAAGAAGAGCACATTGAGCCTAAAATAATAAAATTATTTATAAAATCCTACGTTTCAGAAGAATACTATCTTCGAGGAGCTCCAATCCCACACACTTTATTAAATCTATCCCAAACCTCATGCCAATTGGTCTCCCCTCGCAGCCCAGTCATGACGCGTAGCCATTCCGTTGGACGTAATACACACAGCTAATGTCTGTGGCAGCTGCACGTCTGGTGTCTTACCTCTGAGGACGGAAGATAGTATTCTTCTGAAACGTCAGGATTTTAACAAATAATTTTATTCCTTCAGGCTCAGTGTGCTTTTACTCTCCATACAACATAAATATCTATACTAATTAAAAGGCAATGGTGTGTGGTG
>CM068957.1:11624846-11629846 GCA_035128595.1 Eptatretus atami | reverse complement strand
GTTTGTGTACAGCTGTTGTGACGTTATTTTTTCTTTTCGTGTTCGGTCATTAAGCGTCACACATCATTCTCTTTGCTAACCCCACCTCCACCCCTCACCTGTCTTTTTTTTGTCCCCCTCTCCCACACCCTTTTCTCTCCCTCTGTCCCCTCCTCATAAAATGTAGCACTCTCCTCCCACACATCTGACTCCCTCTCTCTCTCTCCTCTTCTCTCTCTCTCTCTCTCTCTCTCTCTCTCTCTCTCTCTCTCTCTCTCTCTCTCTCTCTCTCTCTGTGAATAGCAACGTTTAGTGAGGTATTGTCTCTCCCATATACCCCCTAACTCTCCTTTCTTCATCCTCTCTGCCTCCCCTTCCACATCTCACCCTACACCTGCCTTCTCTCTCTCACCCTCCCTCTTTCTCACCACCCCCCACTTTATTGACCCATCAGCTAAGTGATGGGTTGTATTTGCTCGTTAATGATAAAAATTACATTGTCAACATCAGTTAAATATCAAACGGAGCCGCCTATCTGGAGTTCAGACTTGTTTTCCCTCATCAGGACAGCATATTGATAAATGTCTAACCAATGATGGCCACATTCGTCATTTATACATCAGACGCATCTCCTGACTGTTATGGTGAGCATCACCACAGATTAAGTCTCACATGCTAAAACCGCATAATCCACAAAGAACAAGCAGTGTAGGACTATGTCCAATGGAGATTGGGGGAGTTCCAGTCACGCTCCACATGTTTTGATTTACCCGCCAATCAAATCACGTGCCTTCTGATTGAATGGTTTGCATTAGCAGGAACAATCGTCTGGGCGGCAAACGGACGGTTCTTCGTTACAGATTATGCGGTTTTACCGTGTGAGACATAATCCGCGGCGATGCTTACCACAAGTCAGGAGGCGTGTGTGTGTGTGTGTGTGTATTTCTACCTGTTTTGTTTGTGATAGATTGCGGATAAGCTGTGGATTGCCTGGATATTAAAAAGTTTACCGAGCTATAAACTACCAACCTGTTGTTTCACATGATGGGAGAGGCACCGAAGTGTGTGTGCCATCCATCAGAAAGATGGGAAGCCAGAAGACCCATCTACCAGCACTCGGTGCACATTAAAGATCCCACAGTATCTTTCATGAAGAGTAGGTGAGTTACCACTGGCACCGTGAACAAATTACAAACTCCTGCGCAAATCACCTTCGGTCCTTCACCAGGCCGAGTCGGCCTGTTCACGAAACATTTGGGACAAAACCCTCCCCGACAGACCCCACAATAAGGTGGGAATAATTGGGTTCATTCAAGAAGTAGTAGTCGTCGTAGTAGTAGTTGTGGTGGTGCAAGTAGACTTACAAACATAGAAAATTTCCATCAGCACGTGGCTTGCCGAAACAATACAAGACAAGTTTCTTCAAACAATACTTTCGTTGAACCATCTGGCAGATTTATAGTGACAACCCCATTTTGTATTCCTTGGTATACAATGGCCCTGTCTTGTTGCATCAACACTGTTATGCAAAAGCTTTAAACAAATGCTTTGTTCAACAGCAAGATTGCAGGGAAAACAAAGTCACCTGGGATTTAATTTGGCTCTCACATTATTGTTGGCAAAAAAGGTAAAGTAATAAACATGTCCAACAAAATCCTTTTGCAGGACCCCAAGGAAAATATTATTGTTAAATATTTTTCAAACAATTTTGAACCTGGTCACGATCGTGTTGCACCAAGCAAACAGGAATTTCAATAATTTTAGGAGAGAACCTTCATTTGTGCTCATAATAAGTAAAACATACCTCATGTTATAACATTCCGCTTTCTCTCCTTGTGGAAAAGTTGTATTTCATTGGAACTTCATGGGAGGTCAAGTGCCAACGTACACCGTTATTAAACTACATCGTGGGAGCAGTTTTAAAACAACAAAAACAGAGCATGAAACGTATATTATATGATTATTGTTGTTATTATTACTATTATTATTATTCTTTTTATCTCAAATCATATTTTTGTACTATCAATGTACTTCATTATTATTATTATTGTCAAACGCTGTTGTCGTTAAGCATTTATATTTTAATACTGAAATGGATGTTCGTATCTTTTATTTAATTTTCACCAGAGCACAACAGTTACTATAACTTCATTTACTGTAATTTATATAACTATTATTATTATTATCGGTTTTATCATTCAGGAAATAATAATGCTAAAGTTACAAGGAAATGCAAGGGACTTCGACACAAGAGGCCCATCCTGCCTGTGTTTCATCAACACCCCATCAATTCAATCCATCAGTTTATTCATAGTCTTAAAAATTATTAATAATTTATTCATGTAACCCTATCTACCATTTACCCAATTTCATGGGGTGGGGTGGAGGAGTGGGAAAGAAAACAGTGGCGCAGGAACAGGAACAATATATACACATATTAGTGTGTCAGTTGTAAGGAATAAGAGGGTTGTGGGCACACATTATAATGTATACATAGAGTTTATGACAAGATATATATATATATATATATATATATATATATATATATATATATATATATATATATATATATATATATATATATATATATATATATATATTGTTACGAATTTGGAATTCGATCGCACTCAACATACAGGTTCCTTTTGCTCAGTTATGTCGATAAGTGCATGTTCCCGAGATAGCTCACCTTCCATTGTTTAATGGGCAGAAATCGATTAAATGCGCTGTGATTTAATTTAATAGTTAGGGAGCGATCACAACACAAAGGAAGACGCCCCTCCCCCTCTTCTGCGAAGAGGAAGAAGAGCCCTCCCGTCCTGAATCACGGGACGCAAACAACTGCCTCCCACCCGTGGTTGAGCGGGGGATGGAGCACGAGGGCATGAGTCACGCCGGGAGCGGGGGAGGGGGCCGATAGGAATAAAAAAGGGGCACTCTGCTTGGCTCGAGTTGGTTCTGTAAGCTGCTTGCTTCTGCTTGGCTCGGTTAGGGAAAAGGCTTTTTGAGAGGCTTTTTGAAGGCTTTTCAGCAGGCCTTCGGGTTCTGCTTGGCTCAGCTCGAGCTGCTGCTGGTTGCTTCTTGTTCTTGGTTCGTGTTGTGAGAGGCTTTGTTCATCGGAAGAGAGTTGAGCTGGTTCTTGGTTCTCGCTTTGTTCATCGGAAGAGTTGCTTGTTGGCTGGTTGTTCATCGGAGGACTTGTCGGGTTGTCGTGGTTCTTCTTCAGCCTGGTGGCTGAGAAGTGTCGGCCTGGTTCAAGGGTGCTCGAGCTGGTTCGAGCCTGTTGCTCTGTTCGTGGCCTGGTTCGGCTGGCTCTTCTTAATTCGTGGAGCTCTTTGTTCTCTGCTTGGTTCCCGGCTTGGTCGACTCCTTGGCCTCATCTTGGAGGTGGTTCTTCGGGGAAGTGACGCATCGACGGGAGGATCGGCGCCTCGTCTCACCAGCACGTGTTCAGAAATGCGAGAGGATTCGCTGGAGCTCGGGAAGGATCTCGGCTCACGGCGATTGGATCCAGCTCGCTCTCGCTGGAGCCCGGATCTGAGCAGCTTTAAGATCACACGAGGTGGAGAGGTTCGAGATAGGTTCTGGGTTTCAGCTCATCTGTCCCTCCGATTGAAGTCCTTATTAAGGCATCAGCCACCATTTCTTGAGTGTGTGTGTGTGGTGTACGTGTGTTTGTGGGCCTGTCTAACAAGTAGGAAACTGTTAAGTGCCTGTGTTGTATTTGCTTTACATTTCATAATAGAACTCGGCTGTAGGTTTTTGCTCGTGTCTTTTTCCCCATCCCCCATTCATTGCATTGCCTGTATGGAATAAATGTCCCCATTGTTAAATGTCACCTGCTCTTGCTCCCTTCCTCACATTGACTGCCATGGAGCGTTCGGAATGTTAGCTGGCTGTTTATAAGCCGATAAACGTACATCTGGTCCGACGGGGCTTGGCGATATATAACGCTCGCAATCGCATACGGAACAGCTGCTTAAGCGGCTCGTTTTCGTGCAGGTCCGTTGAGGTATAAACTCCTGGCATTTCTGTCCGCGCGAATAGTTAGGTATATCGACAATTCGGCGATTGACCCTGTCGCCGTGGACAGAAGAGTTGGCTGGTTTATGGTGTGGTTAACAATACCGTAGCTGGGTTTCGGCGTTGATCGGAAGCTACGACTGGATTGTTCGTCGGTGGACACGCGCGGCCGCCATTTAGCTAAAGGCGTCCCCCACGCGAACGGGCGATCCACAAATATATATATATATATAATATATATATATATATATATATATATATATATTATATATATATAGCATAATATAGAGGTCCGTCGAAAAAGTAACGGGACTGACTTCACAGAAATTTTATTCCAAAAAATATATTGAAATCACAGCTTGTCCCCTGCAAAACAGTTTCCCTCCAGTCTCACACACTTGTCCATCCTCTTCTTCCATGCTTTGATGCACCCCGAAGGATTCTTCTGGAATCCTCCGGAGGTCATCATGGCCCTTTTGATGGCCTCCACATAAGGAAATCGGGTTCCCTTGATCACCCCATTGAGCTTGGAGAATAGGAAAAATCACAAGGGGCCAAGTCTGGCGAATACGGGGTTGCTCCAGAGTTGGCACTTCCTCTCCGCCAGAAAATGTCGGACGCGCAGGGCACTGTGAGCAAGGGCTTGTCATCGTGGAGCACCCAGGCGTTGTTCTCCCACAGATCCCTCCTCTTGTCCCGGATTGATCTCATGAGGCGCCGGAGGATCTCCTTGTACAGTATTGATTCACTGTTTGATCCTGTGGTCGAAATTGAAGTGGACGATGCCCTTGATGTCAGAAAACGTGATGAGCTCACCTTGACCTTCGACTTCGACATCCTTGCTTTCTTTAGTCTTGGTGATGCTGGACTTTTCCACTGACGACTCTGCCGTTTGGTCTCGGGATCGTATCCGAATATCCACAATTCCTCGCCAGTAATGACTCTCCCGAGCAGGTCTGGATCGTCCTCGAGGCGCTCGATAAAGTCTTGACAGACAG
>CM068957.1:11597385-11621745 GCA_035128595.1 Eptatretus atami | reverse complement strand
ATCGATGGCACGAGCCCCCCTTGATCATGCCAACCCAACAGAAAGGTAACACATGAAGTATTGAGAACCCTGCCAGGATTGGCGGTACCAACCGGCGTTCAGGGTTGACTAGCAACCTGCTGGGCCATGGAGTTATCCACGGCAAGTGGGCTCAGGACCGGACGTTCGGGAGGAACCCGAGAGCTTCCACTTGTGGCGAACCTCAAATCCTGAGTCCATAACAATATATTAGAGAAGACACAGCCAACCAACAAATTTAACTAAGATTTATTCCACCAATTTTGAAACAAACAAGAAATATCAGGCCTAGCCTCAGGGTATTATATAAAATATATAATGAACACCCATGTTCTTCCAGCCACAGAAAGCTGCATAACGCAATCAATAGAAGCTACACAAGGTAAGCCCATTGCTGTTTCAAACCCTACCTGAGCTCCTCTACAGCTGAAACATTCACAAGTAGCACATGCATGTGATTCCCAATGCGACACGCCCCCCTCAGCCACTTGAGCGGTTTCATTATTTTATGGCAAATCATCAGACCGATGAAATCATCAGACATATGGAATTGAATGTTATACACACGGACCCCGACATTTGCGGTTTCAGCATTCACGGGTTCCACATATTCACGGTTGATAATTTGCGACATGCTCCTACATTCGCGGGAAATTGCCATGCGTATTCGCGGTTTTCGCGGCAATTTTGTTGTTTTCACGAGCCGCGAGCATAACACAGTTCTAAAACATATCTTCCAGGAGTCACACACAAAGCAGCTGGATATACGGACTGTACAATACTGTACGTACGCAAAAAAAGAAAATCTTCCATGGGTTGCGAACATGACCTGCGAACATGACCTGCTTCCTGTACATGTATTGTGGATTCACGGGATAAACAAAGCTTCGTGAGATGTCTCACCAGTGAAACACGTCATTCTCTGTGACGCCATCCCCCGTGAGTTACTTACAGAATGAAAACACTAAGAGCATCTATCGATGTATCCAGTAATTACCAGGTCGCCACGTATGGACATGACACAATGGAAACATTCAGCGCATCTTAGTATAAATCACCATCTTGCTACAAACAGCACCGTCTGAGCTGTTACATTTTAAAAAAGGCTCAGCATAATCGACCTGTAGATAGGAAAGACGTCTTTCTTTTTTTTTCAATGTTGAAGGCTCCAGTCATGGACTAAATAGTCCTCATTCAGGCCAGGCCTTAAATAAAGAGGAATAAGAGAGAGAGAATGTAAAGTGAGGAGTGAAAATGAGTGAGTAAGAAAAGTGTATGATGTTTGTTTGCAAGAAAGGGAGATTAAAGCTCGCCCAGTAGTAATAGTTTTAGTGAGACAGAGAGCAAGGCCAGCAATCCTGACACCGAGAGTGTAAGATGGTTCCGGGCACCACTTTAACGCTCCTAAGTGAGAACGGTAGTACTACCCTGAGCAGTTGCTGTCTCCAACCAACTACCCAAATCATGTCCTGTGAGTTAAAGAATGGAAATGTTCAGCATATCGATTAGTGTAATTAGCAGCTTGCTATATACAGACTAATTACACAATGACAACGCTCACCACATCTATTATCAGCTGCCGAATACAGCATCACCCTTTAAAAAAAATTCTCTACAAACAATGAGCAGACTACTCACCACGTCCTGGATTGCCATCTTTCTTGTCCCGTTGCTCTGACCTGTGTATTTCTCGCACCATTTATTCTTCGAAAATGACTCCCAAGGATCTAGGATAACACTCAGAAGGATATGCCTCAAGCAGACCACTGATACGGGAGAAGGCAAAGCTCCTGCATGACCATCTCTCTGGTGCGGGTGGTGTAAGCATGAGCACTGTAGTTACAAGCCCGTTTATAGTGACCAGGGGGTGGTTCCACCACCTCAAGACGTGATATAATTTGCGCAACGTCAAGCTACAAGGGGAGGGTGCCTCCGCGGACCATGACGTGGCCAAGGCATTCACTGCAGAACTCGTGAGCCTCATCGAGGAGAAGGGGTACCTGCTGGAGCAGGTCTTTAACGCTGATGAGACTGGCTTGTTTTGGAAAAAGATGCTGACCACAACATTCATCTCACAGCGCGAGAGCAAAGCAGCTGGCTTCTAGGCTGCAAAGAACTGGGTATCCCTTCTTCCGTGCACAAATGCTGAAGGGGACTTCATGGTAAAGCCCATGATGCTCTCCCGTTCCCTGAACCTGCATGCGATGAACAACAAAAACAAGCAGGTGCTGCCCATGTACTGGAGGGTGAAGAGGAAGGTGTGGGTGACGTCTGAACTTTTTATGTACTGGTTCCATAACTGTTTCATTCCTCAGGTCGAGAGGTACCTGGCAGGAAATGATCTTTCATTCAAGGTACTCCTGCTGCTTGATAACACTCCTGCCCACCCTATGGACCTGAACAGCGTTCACCCGAATGTTGAGGTCATGTTCCTGTCGCCAAATACCACCTCCTTCATCCAGCTGCTCAACCAGGGGGTCGTATCAACTTTCAAGATATTACATCAGGCGTATCTCATCTTCATCATCATCTTCATCATCTTCAAAATTTACGTGTGCTGTTTGTTTAATAAAAAATTGAAATGGTACATGATGTTGTTGTTGTTGTTTGTTTCGTGGTGTGATACAGTATGGTTAAGAGACTTTAAAATGCATTCTTCAATAAATTGGAAACGGTAACTGGTGTTGTTGTCTTTTTATTTGTGAGCATCAATAATGAAACTGTAATCGTGCATTCGTGGTCGAAAACATTATAAACTTTAAAAACTTTCCCCTTTAAACCAGGAATTGCCTCAAACCAATAACGTTACCCCCCTTGCCTCCATTGTACCAATTCCCTGACTTTGGTGGTGTTGCCATTTGCGGCTTTTTTCATGAACTAGGATCCTCCGCGAACCGATAACGTTATCCCCTTGTCTCCATTTTAACAATGCCAAAACACTCGCGGATTTTACCCCGACATTCACGGATTTTTTTGCGGGTTGGGAAATCCCCAGAACCTATCCCCGCATTTCCCATTGAACCAACGCCCTCACATTTGCGGTGTTTTCTCGGAACATATCCCTCGTGAATGTCGGGGTCCTGGTGTATTTTGAAAATGAATAGCAACATGAATCGGAAAACGAATCTGCAGTTTAACTGTGCTTTGGCTTCGAATTCATCCCGATCGCACATACAGAGAGGAGTGAAATAATTATTTTCATCTGTCTGCCTATCTGGCAGTCAAGCAAAATTGAAAATCATTCCAAACAGGAAACTTACTGTTTTAAGAAATGTCATAAAGGACACAAACAACATGTGTTACACGCTAAATAAGGTGGTGTCAAATCGTTGCAACGGCGGTAAACTTCCGCAATTTCTTTTTCTACAACCTACATAATCTTTATTTTTATTTCAAATTTATTATATACTTCAACACTGAAGAACACAAATCGCCTTTTTGGCACTTTCCAGAAACTTCCATTTAGCAGTACTTGGAAAAACATTCATGACCTGAGGACAGAGTCGCTTTGAGAAAAGCTATGTGAATCAGCATTAATGCGTCTCATGTGCCTTGAGGGCAGCATAGCTATTTGAGATTCTGCATTTTAACAAATATGGCGGTGCCTAGCACTGCCTGTTTGGTACATCTTTTTCTCAAAGATTGTTCCATAATCGTCATTTTCTCCACGAGGAGTTGGCAGAAAGTTTATAATTAATTATAAACTTATTGCGCAAATGCGCAATATTGCGCAATATTGAAATGTATGGATAAACCTTGATGGTGACAAAAAGCGCATCTCAGGGGAGCATCATCAGCTCTGGACTGTTCCGTTTGTATATCTACTAATACAAAGCCAATCAGACGAAGAAAAAAAAATTGGTTTCCCAATGGCTACCATCATGCATGTTGTGCAAGGTTCATGAACAAAACGAACGTAGATCGTGCTTGGAAACGCAAAGCAAGAGTTTAAAAGACTTCCCATTACCTTTTCTCAAAACTGAATGGGGTAAGGTGTTTTATGAACTCTCTAGTTATTATTATCATGATTATTAATTATTCAATGAGGTCATTTATCACGTTGTCTGACAGCCATATTGAATCAAAGTGAAAAGATTGAAAATCCTTCTCTGAAAGAGCTTCACTGAACAATGCGGAGCGACTTGAGCACAGGCATACCTACTCACAGTGATATAAATGCATTTCTAGATAATATTATCATCATTATCATTGTCATTAATTATTATTATTATTTCAATAATAACCTATTGTTGAGGTTTACACACTTTAACAATGACAAAGTTAAGAGTTTCCAGTTTTAAACCAAATTGTAAGTTGTGTATGAGTGGATATACAAACAAAAAACTTTCCCAATGCATTGTTCCCAACAGGATTGTACATCAAAATGAAATGGCTTCATCCTCATAAGGCGCCATCTTCTTGTTGCATTGAAAGAGTTTGTCGACAGATCGAAGAGAGAGAAACGCCTTTCTCTGATTAGCAGGCGCAAAAGCTTGACGTGTGCGCAAAAGTCACAAATATAACACAGCTTTACCCAGGGAGCGACCAATGTGCTCAGCAGGAGAGATCCAGGCACCGTTTGTCTATGCTCTGGATACAAGACAACCGGACATTTTAACATACATCGGATATTTAAACACATCAACTGTCAGGAATCGTGGAGCTTTTTATCACGTTCCTTCGGAATGCAGTCGGTGCAGATCTTAGTTTTATACAAATAATAGTTGTTGAGACCATCACACCTCTTGAATGAAACTCTATCCCAGGATGTTACCCTTTACACAAGCAAGTTCTGCAAGAATGACTTTCAAGAGCACAGCCCCTATATCCCCTCATTTTCTTAATAGTGTTCATTGCTGGTGATAAAGACAACAAGAATGCTGAGAAAAACAAAATTCCACTACTGAGGACACTGAGAGAGAGAATATTGGGAGCAGATGGAACAATCTACTTTTTACAACGTGCATAAAAATACCCTTGATGGATGGACTACGTGATGATTTTGTCCAGGCCTGGAAGAGAAAATCAGAATGCTGAGGGCCAGTGTTAAGGTGCACTCAGTATGTTGTAACAATTATTATACTGTCCCTTGAACGATACAGGAAGAGGGTGCTTAAAGAGTTCCCTTTCCTTTCTGGATGGTCATGTTTTTCCACTTTTACATCCAAATTTTTCAATCCAAAACTGACATGCAGGTCTGTTCCATCATGAAGTCTTTCTGAACCAAGAACTACTTGTTTTGTTCTTTAACTACAAACTAGGACGTGGTAGGAGAAAAAGTTTCCTAATTTAGCCTGCCTGTGAAGGACTCACGTAACTTTAAACCTTAATTGGTTGTATTGCCATAACCCGCTGAGAATGTCAAAGGTCAGACTCAGGTTAAAAACAACAACTGCTTTGGCTTGGAATGCTGCCCTAATCGTGGAGGTTGTTCACGAACAAGAGTGCACGGCTGGCTATTGTATGCTTAGAGTGGAGGGAGACAACCAGCCCGACTTGGAGTTTTTACTGATAGCATAATTGGGTTTACCCATTCACCTATTATTTCTTCACTTTCAGAGCAAATGGGTATTAGGTGACAATGCGTACAATTGTCTGGCAGCATAATGTAATCAATATTTTAAAGGGGAATGGTTTGTTTGTTCCAAACCAACTCTTCCAGTTTTTGGCTGAATATCTCGAAAACCTTGGCATGTATACTCAGGGACGTCCAGAGGGATGGGGTGAGAAGGAGGAGGGGGTGGGGTGGGGTGAACTAAAGGGTCGGCATCATGATTCATGATGAGGCTTCAAACAGTCATTGAGAGTCACAATGGTGTAACGGGCAGCTGTAGAAATGGTCTCCAAGTAACGATGAGGTCAAACAACAATGACTGGATAAAAGGTGTCTAAATTGAGTGTCAATAGACTACAGCCTTAAAATTCTGCCAAAGCTTCAAAGCGATGATAGATGAGCTTGACACTGGTGAACCTTTTTGAACAGCGACAGCACAAAGAAGCATAATTGAATAGATGATATATCCCTTGTCCCAACCTCCTCCTAATTCATACATCTCTCTCGCATGTACACTATCATAGATTTTCTTGTCAACATGAAAATAATCCTTTTTCGATAATGTTTTGACATGCATTCCACCTGTCTCACAGGGATTGCAAACATCAGTCAAGAATACATAGGCTATGGATTTCATCACATGATATTTTTAAAAAAGATTTTATCACCTAAAAGGGTTTATTTATATAGTTTGACACGGTGGTGATAAAAGACGAGTTTGCACATAAATAATGTGCACGACAAAGACATGAGGAGATGTTAGTGCACTTATGTTGAATTACAAGGACACTAGTGGTTCATGGACAAACACATATGGCATATCAGATTGGGGAAAGTGGGTTCCCTGCATCATAAGCCATCAGTTCAGATGGAAACACGAAGAAGCCAAAGATAAAATTGGCGGTTGTTAACTCTCTTTTACACTGAAGAAGGGTAAACCTTCAAAAGATCAGACTCATCTTTTCCACCAAAAACACTTCCCTTTGCAGATACTCGGACGATGTTGCATCAGAAATAAATAGACAACCGGTGAACATTTGCACGTGAAAGAATTTGCATTGAATTTGACCACATTGTACTTACATTCTGTTCTTTCCTGCCTGATATTAAACCTGCATCGATTGTTTTATATCGTGAACAAGGTAAAACAAAAAGAACACGTGAAGATGATGCAGAACTTAGCAAGAATGGCAACTTAAAGAAGAAAAATTAATTCCAAAAATGTATAAATTTTATCCTACTTTGCTTTCACTGGAAAAAGGATGAAATGATTGTTTACAAAGTTCCAGGAACAAGTTGTTCACAATTATCCCAAGAAGTACCAATTGTTTTATTTTTCAATCCATGAGTATTTATAATTCGAAAGGAAAGATATTTCCTTACTAACTGTATATACTTGTGCCTTGAAAAGTAAAAAAAAGTTGGTGGCCCTAGAATTATGGCGGGCATTTTGTTGCTATAAATAAATGAACATCCCTCGTAGTTTGCAATTGAATCCATGTACACTAAGCTGACTGTCTTGTTGAGTTGCATTCGCTTATGGGTAAGAAACTTACGAAGAAAAACAATATATTTATCAAAAACATCAAACACTACAAAACGTGGGGAAATATTAAAATCCAGTATTCCAAATAGTTCATGAAATTACAAGTTACTTCAAAAGATAATGGGGTCAGAAAGAGGGAGATTAGTTATCTCACAGGTTGTATTTGTCTGTAGGAGGTCACCCCCGTGGTCCAAACACTTCAAAGCTTCTCCGCACTGTTTGAGACGTTATCATGTCCTGTGGGTGTGATATATCATTCAACGCTCAGGTCACAGCGTACTCGGGTTCCTCCGCATGGTGGCACACTGCTCTTCAGAGGTTTTCCCTGAATAAATTAGCCACAATGCAAGATCACAGGTGATCAGATCAGGGGAGTGAAGTGTCCACGGAATTACAGAACCACATCTAGTCTGTCTGTGTGGTAATTCGACATAAAGGTATCCCATAACGGTTTCATCCCCACCTCCCCTCTCCCTCTTTTATGGCCACCCTGTCCATGTACACACAACTGTAGAGTTAATAAAGTCCATCAAAATGCTCAAAACTATAACAACAAACTCAAATAAGAACATGAAGAAGATGATGACAAAAAGTCTGTGAAGTATTTGCCTGATTGCTTCATCAAGACCTTCAAATCCTCAAAGATTTTCATACTGTATGAATCGTTTCAAATCAGACTTGATACATAATGCATGAAAATAGTACTTGAAGAATGAAAGGTAGCAATTGTAGCATAATTATCATTGTACAGACGTAGTTTGAAAGAATACGTGAGAAATGGTGAACCGAGGAAAGGTATCCGTGAGACATGTGAAGCAGTATCCTTAAAGGTTTAGTTGATTAGGCAGAGCCAGTAACAGTTTGTGAAAAGTTTATTCTTGTTTGTATAATTTTTGAAAAATATAAAATCAGATTTATTGCCTTTGCTCACAGGTAGGTTATTTAAATAATGCACACAGAATAAAGTAGAAAGTTACAAGTTAGATGCTTTACACATGTATTGGTAAACTGGAGGTAATGCTTCAGTCACATTTGGCTCGGCGGCCGTAGGGTCTAAAAAATCTACGGCCACTAGCAATTATAGGGCGGCCACGTATTTCCACGGTCACACAATGTCGCAGTCACATATGTTTTTATTTTTTGGGGAGCCGCACGGGGTATTTAGAAATTGTGGAGACGAAAACGTGGGGTTGCCGTACGGTCTTTGATTTGATGTCGCACGGTGACCTTAGGGCGTCCCTGCGGCGGCCATAGAATTTTCAAGGCAGACGCAAGGTAGCCTCAAGGTGCCCGCAAGGCGACCGCAGGGGCCCTAAGGCGAACCTGGAGATAGTGCGGCCGCCATAATTTTTTGGGGTTGGCAAAATTCATTTTTCATTGATAAGAGCCTAGGGAAAAGCACGAATAACGCAAGCCCACCGTACGCCCTACGTACGGTCGACGTGGAACACATCTACGTCATGGCTACGGCTTCGAATGCTATGGCCAACCTAGAAATGAAAAAACTTATAACTCCGCGCTTTAATTCCACGGAGACCCCTACGGCCTGTAAAAGATAGCCATACAGCGTAGGGCCACCCTGAGGCCACCTCAGAAACTCTGCGGCCACCACACATTTCTGTCAATTCAGGGGGGGGGTACGGCCGCCGTATCCTAGCCGTAGAGCAAATGTGACTCATGCTTTACTGATTAACGCAAGGTACACATTTCTATGATACATATAAATGGGAAAATATGCTACAAGTACATGGAAGACACTTGTTTGTACAAGCGTATAATACAATGAAACAGAAGACCGAGAAGGAACCCGAAGAAGTAAAGAGCAAAGATGGAGTCATCAGAAGGAACCTGGATAGGATTCGGGTTTCAATCGCTAGTCCACGACCCTCAAACCCACTAGGCGCAGCCAAGTGAGCCTTACAGAAAAATTTCTGCAAAAATCCACTTCTCCTTGGAGAGATAGATAACGAAAGAGAGGAATAGAGAGTAAAAGAGATGAAAGAGAAGAAAAATAAACAAGAATTCGAATGAATAAAGAGAATTGTGAAAAAGTGGAAAGAAATGTGAAACGAACAAAGTACAACGACGTCGGGAAGAACCCGGACAGATAGATTTCAGCAGTTACTCCCCAGGCTCAAACACAGAAACATGTACAAGCTACCAGAGGAGTTTTGCAAAACAAATATATATATTCAAGTTCACTAAAAGCCTGTTGTCTTTGGGAAGATCTGTATTCAAAAATGAAGACCACATTGCATCAACGAAGACTACTACAGACTAAAAATTCAAACGAAATCTTGCCTTGCCGTGGGGCTATATTAGGTGGTGGTACCTTCATTTGGAGATTTGTAAATCTGCATGAGCAAAGCCTATCTTTTGTTAGTTCACACAATTTTAGTTACCTGAGTGCAAGAAACCTATGAGACTAAGATGGATTCCATCCATCCATCTATTGGGGCCATACTCTGGACAGAGCATTGGTGTTGCCAAAACAGTCTCCTGGGCTATTGAGCACAATCCTGGACGGGTCACCACTCCGACGCAAGATACTCAAACGACTCAATCATCCCAGCAAGCTGGTTGGTACTCATTTTGCCGACCTCAGAAGGATGACAGGCTGAGTCAACCCCACCTGGTGTTAATTCAACAGGTAAGTGGGATTTGAACTCAGGACACTAGGATCCCAAGCCCACCACCGTAACCATTAAGCCAACACCAGGCATAAAAATGAAGTAATCGTGTTAAAACTCAGACCAGTAGAATTACAGTTTTAACCGCCGACCTCCAACGCAAGGACCTGCGTAACCTTTGTGGTAAAAGTTCTGCTTGAGAGAATGCCGCATAGTTATTTGGGCTGTGTATAAACAAGAGAACGCTGCCTTGATTGCTGAGGCCTCTCTTCACAAAGCCCGTGATGTCTATTGACTCAAAATCCTTGAACTGTCGCTTTAGTCATTTTGCACTGAAGGCAAAACGTATAGGGAAGGCATGACGATCTTTGACTTCGTTCCAAAGCAAGCATCAACATGACAACCGTTGTATAGAAATTGTGGGTGAAGTCAGGTGAACTGTCAAACCAATGGGTGAAACCCGGATGCACACATGCACACACGACTCCTTTTATAGTATAGATATTACACTTTGGAATCGCCTTGGTTTAATAGAATCAGGAACTGGTCTAACACTTGGAATATGTCTTTCAACCCGAACAAATCTCCCACACTCACGCGATCTCTCCAAAATGACCAACTGGCAAACCCTCCCATCTACTTCCTAAAGAAACCACTTTAAGAGGTTGTCACTCAAACTTTTGGGCCTCACCATTAGCCATGATCTTTCTTGGACAGACCCTATTTCCAAGATGGCCTCCAAAGCTGACTGGGCATCCTTCGTCGTGGAAGGTCAATACTTGGCCAATGTGAACTTTTGACAACTTAGGAGGGCTTAATTGTAGCTCAATGGAGTTCTGGTCTCCCCTTTAGGATGGCACTCCGGCCTCATATCTTGCCCTTCTTGATGTCATAGAAATCAAGGTTCTCAAAATCATTGCAATATCCTGCGATGAAGCTGAGTGTCGAGGTGCTACTTTCACATCACAGACAGCATGGACTGTCTGTATTCTGTCACAGACTCTGTATTCTGCCACATCCTTTTTAGTCTTGCACCTTCTACCCTCTTTTGGCTCTGTTGCTCCGAGGTTTCTGCAGGGTGCACATGGTCTGCCAATAACCCTGTTATTAAACTTCCAAAATCCAGGCTCACAGCTTGCCTTCACTCACTTGTTCCTCTTTTCTCTTTCCTGTTGGACCAACTTCCCCCGTCTGTTCAGTCCCATTCTTCCCTCCAGGGTTTCAAGACAACTGTGCACCATTACCGCAGGTCATCGCTTATCCATACTCAAGATCTCCACTACATCAAATGACCCCAATCCCAAGCACTCTCTTTTACTAGCTTATTGTGATTTTTTTCCCCCTTTCCCTCACCACCTTTCATTTGTTAGTTGGTGGTTGGTTTGTTCCTTTTCTGTTTCATCCCCGCTTTCCCCTTCTTGCTGCGTTCCATTCATCTTGTGTGCAGCTTGTTTCCACCCATGCATCCTTCCCTCACCCCCTCCCTTGATCTCACTCTCACTTCTACTCTGCTGTTGACGTTTCCCATTTTTTTTGCTCACAATTGTGGTGAAATCAGAATCATTGGAGATCTGGTTTAATATCCGCTATAAATTTCTCACATCTTCTTTTGATTATTGCCCTCAAATTGGTTTTATTGTTCAATAGAATTTCTGTTGCAGGTTGGGAGTGAATGAAATTTCCCCATTGTTGCAAGGTTCTCCGTCACTGGCTGGCAGGTGAGTATCATTTCCCTGTTGCCTGGAAAAAAAAAATTTGACTGCTGCAAAATTGGCAAAATTTGTACCACTCGCTCAATCTGTTTGTTACTGAACTCCAACAATAACTTTTCGCCAAACAAAATAATAATAATACTAATAGATTAAATTACATCTCCTGTTACAAATGTGAGGAAGATGTGAATAACAGCAAATAAGAATTGAAAACTGGTTCCAAACCAGGTTTACTGTATACTGTATACAAACCAGTAGAAATCAAATATATAAGTGCAAGTTTCATTTTATCGATATATACTAGCAGAGGTACCCGGCATTGCCCAGTGCTGTTCGAATCCTGTTGGAATTTTGAAGAAATCAAGTTTTTTTATTTTCTATTTTTTTTTTTGTGGGGAACTAAAATACTTCCCCACTAAGGAATGGGGTCAGGGATCATTTAATATTCCCTTTCACATCATAACTACAAAGGCTTAGGCACGAGAGAGAGCAATTAAAAAAAAAAAAATTCAACTTTCTTTTTCAAAGTTTTCAAAAAATCTTTTTTGCCCAAAACACTCCCCAGCACTCACTGATGACCCTCTGAAAGTTTAAAAAGATCCATTCGGCCATTGAAAAAAAAATGGCCGCACACCTACAGACAGACAGACGCTCTCTCGAATAGGAACTTCAAAAGATTTGACTCATTTGGCTCCAAATGGGAGAACACCAAATGTTGTTTACCCAGGAATCTTTCATTAACACTTTCAAAGGGTGCATATTGTCTCGCTACCATATGACTGCCCACCACTGTAGCCAAGAGAAGTCAGCATGAAAATCCAGAATCCCGAGAACTTGAACAAGCATTGGACACAGCACGGAGCCAAAAGAGATAGTGAGAACAAGCCTTTCGATCTCATGAGCAGGTCCAGTACAAGCTTTGAAAGTCAATGGGAAGTGCGAAGGAAAGATGTTGGTAGTGATGAGATTTAATGCCCATTCACATTTCCCGTCACTGGGGACGGGTAATTTTGCTTCGAGAAAAGATAAGAGAGATGTTTGTCTGTCTGCTTGTATGTGTGTTGCCATTTTTCTCAGGGATGGCCGAACGGATCTTCGTAAAACTTTCAGATGTTCATCAATGAGTGCCAGTGAGTGTTTTAGATTTTTTTAAAAGTTGAAAATTTAAAAAAGAAAAGTTGAATTTCATCCGTCGCTTCATAGTATTTCATAATAACCAAGAATAATCAAGTTAATGGTATGTCCAGGCAATCACTTTCTTCTATATGCTGGCTTTGCATGATGATCCTTAACCTCCACCATGTTTTAAAATTTAAAGTTTGCAGTTGAAACCTCAAAATTCAAACTGTAATTAGCTTTTTTGTTGACTCATGCTGAGAAAGAGACCGAATATTTAATTGGGATGTTAGGCGTGGTATGGCTGCAAGTGTAAGTGGAGAAGAGTTGTGCCAAAGCTTGCGTGTCAACAGCTTCAACATAATGAGCCTCGCGTGACCTGGTTTGTGTGCATTGTGGCCAGACGCAGGCAGAATCACATCTCACTGTTATGATAACCCCTCCTCTCAGAAGATAACCTGAATAAGCGATCGGGCCGAAGCAAACAACCAAGCATAGCCGGGTCCAGAAGCATCGAAACAAAATGTCGTATAATATGGGTACCTTGGCAAAGCCGATGACAGGTTTTATCAACAAAATGCTGCAGGGTCTCTTTTTCTCAGGTGATCTCTGCTATTCTGCCAAGCTTGTGGTGCACATGGGCTCATGCTTGCCAAATGGATTCCATCGTGTCACAGACTCGACATATTACTGAAACAACAATTGTCCAAACGATAAGAGAATTAGCAAATATTACGAAAACAGAAAATAAATATTTTGTCTCAACAGCGACGTGAGGTCATACGACGCTTCCTGTCAAACCTCAAAGCCAGCATAACCAAGGGCATAATGGTTATCAATTTGCAGTGATGTTCATCTGTATATGTACAGCACAGTATTTGTATTGTACTTGATACTCCTCCAATGACATATCTGTTTCCTGAGAAAATGTTTGCGTTCAGTCAAAACATACGTTTAATAAATAAATAACTTTATGGAGGTTAGGGTACTAACATACAGCTCATCAAAGTATAATTTGAATTGTGCCTGTTTGTTTGTCTGTCTGTTTATTCGTTTATTTCACTTCTAAGTACTCCTGAACTGCTGGACAGAATGAGCTTCAAAACTGCAGGCTGGACTAGGGGTGTGCATGGAAGGGGTTTTTAAGAATAATTCATAGTCTCGGAGGTTCAGGATGTGGGAAGACCCTAATTCTCCTTATGTAAATACTTGTGGATTGTGCTTGCATTCTGCAAGCGGATAAATAAGTCAATTAAATGAAAAATCAGCGAGCAGTATAAACCAAAGATAATAGAGTTCCCCGCAAGATAGGCTACTCGTCCATCACCACGATCAATACAATGACATATGCACTGGAGTGGAGCGTCAGCATTTTTAGTAAGCAAACAGGTAAGAGTACGGTGACGTGGGTGGGATGTATGTTAATGTATAGGCTGCACATTAAATGTTTCTTTGAGGCCAACAGGATGGCCTAGAGGTACACACAATTACCTCTACCTCTAAGCATTCTAGCCTGGGTTTGAATCCCGACCCAGCTGTAAACTGTCATCCCAGTGTTTCACAGGTAGGGTGAATCATCAGTGTGTGTGTGCGTGCCACCCCTCGAATGACATTAAATGGACATCCCGTCTGCCAGCATTCGTTGGTGGACGTCAAAGAACCCATGGTGTCCTGCACGAAGAGTAGGCGAGCTATCGCCAGCAACATGAACAAATTACAAATTTCTGTCCTAACCAGCAGAGGGCACTTCTTCAATGGAACAGCTGTTCCCTGAGCCGGCGATGCTGCCACGCAGCCTTTTGCCGCATACAAATGAGCGAACGACTGTTTCTTCTGGAGTCTCAATGCACATACAATTGACATCTAAAAAAAAGAAAATGTTCATTCGTAGATCAACTAACAATCCAAATCAGTTGGCATGAAACATCCTGAGGAAAATAATTACATGTAACCTCAACAATATACATCTTTCTGAGTATCGTGGAGTACAATATAACTCCATATAGAGGCATGATATGGGAAAAAATGGCCACCCATCCAAATGGGTACACAATTATAAGCTCATGGATTCCTATAGAGTGAAGTCATAACCATTTAAAAACCATACCTTTTATTCTCGAGCATTTTCTGAACTACCAAGACTTAAAAGAATGCCAGAATACATCACTAAATCGCCAATTTGTACTTCTTCTTCTTCTACTCTCAAAACAATGTAAAACTGTAGCCCAACCTACCTCAATAAATGCTGATGCTATGATGGTGATTCCAATGTAAGGAAGTTACTTTGTCTCTGGGCTAGTACATGCAACCCCAAATATAAAAATATATAGAATCTTAATCATTTTATTAGGAAAAGAAATCAAACATAAATGTGGACTCAACCAAACCAGACCAGGATCATGGGAGGGGGGAAGATGGACTCTACCATTCCAAAAGTGAAACATATCCAAACAATCCCTCAAATCAACTGAAACAAGTATTAAAATAAAACGATTTATTCACACATGGATTTAATTTATACCAAAAATAACAAATTATATAAAACATTAAGCTTTTTTTTTTTTGTTAATGATAATCACATCATTATGCACATGTGGTAATTCACATAGTGGACTGAATCAAAAGCCAGGATTGGGGGGGAGGAGGTGTAGAATGTACCTTTAAGCCAAATTTAATAACATAGATGGATTTAATCCATACCAAAATAACAAAATATATAAAACCTTAAGCATTGTATTGCTTTAAAAAAATTACAGAAACAAGAAAAAAACAACATTCAAAATAAAAATAAACCAATGTGACCCGCATCTTGCCAAAAGGTGACCACGTGTGACTTCTTTAAGGTCACACTGAGGTGAACAGAGCTGCTATCCACCAGGAGCGACTCCTTGAGGAATATCTGCCTACGAGAGATTCCGATGAGAATCGTTCTACAGATAACTGAAAAATATGCGTTTGCCTCATAACGTCACCAAATGACGTCATAATGTCTCAAGCTTGACAATCTAGAAAGCACTCATCGAGGTGTTCAATTTGAGGTACTACACGATATGGTTCCTAAAACTTGAAAATTTGACCTTGGGGTCAAATATGTTTGACCTTAGGCGCTAACCATGAAGGTCAAGCCAATCGACACCAAAAATTAATCAGCTGAGCGCCAGACCATGAACTATATTCCCATGAAGTTTGAAGCGATCGATCAAAATTACTCAAAAAATAAGGGTTTCGTCGACTCCCCTGATTTGCGACAAAGTGACCTTGACCTTTGACCTTGACCTTCAAAATTTTATGCGCTGAAAGGGACCTCTAAAGGCCTCTGATATGCGAAGTTACAAAAATTTCCAATGATAACTGTGCTCTGCAGAGTGATTTATACGTGATTACAGACAAAAAAAAATTAAAAAAAAACAAAAAACATATGAAGGTCAAGGCCAATCGCCACCAAAAATTAATCAGCTGAGTGCCAGACCATGACCTATATTCCCATGAAGTTTGAAGACGATCCGATCAAAATTACTCCAAAAATAAGGGTTTCGTCGACTCCCCTATTTGCCGACAAAGTGACCTTGACCTTCAAAATTTTATGCACTGAAAGGGACCTCTATAGGCCTCTGATATGCGAAGTTACAAAAAATTTCCAATGACAACTGTGCTCTGCAGAATTTTTTATACGTGATTACAGACAAAAAATAAATAAATAAATAAATAAAAAAATAACATACAAGCTGACTAACGTATCTTGCAAAAACTTCGTTTTGGCAAGATAAAAATGTAAAAACATAAAGGGATGAAATTTCAAAAAAACCAACCAAACAAGGTCGGAATGACACTACATTACGACAACACAATCCTCTTATGGATTACCATTACAACATCTTTTGACATTTTACTTTTGTTGTGGGATTTTAAGATTGAAAACTGTTGGAGTGTACCTACATGATTCAGTTTTCACACATGGCCAACTATATGTTGTTGCTCCCTGCGGAACCCAATGAAATGTCACCAGCAGGACGCAGACATATATCAAGTGTGCAACAACCAAGACATCGGCTGCAATATTCAACAAAACCAAAAACAGTGTATATAGAGAAGTGCGTTGAATTTGGAGTTGCAATAAAATCTTTAAATAAACTTGTTTTTGAAAGAAATTCTGCAACGTGCAGGCTATTGAATTGCTTTTGTTTTCTTGAAACATTCCCATGCACACCCAAGTGCAACCACTAGTTTTAAACTCATTCCATCCAACAGTTTATGAGTGCATAGATGTCAATAAAGAAAAAAAAAAACACAAATGCTTGCTGAATTTTATAAACTAGCAGAGTATCTGCCCGACAAGCAATCTTGTTCCAAGCATGCAACACGTTCTTCTAACACATACCTTTATTTGGTGGTGCATAGGGTTAAAAAACGTGCATAAAGCAAATATATACGTTTTGTTTATAATTCAAAACACCTCACTGCACTGGAAAATGTGGGGACAGGAATACTGTACTGTAAATGGAGACTTGTAATACCCTTCGCCACCTGGAGGTGGGGCTACACGAACACATTTACAGAGAGAATTTGCATTCCCCGCCCCACCCCCCAAAATCACCGGCAAAGATAAAAACACATCTATACATTAATTGGGGTCAGCTGATCCTATGTAGCAGTCTGGATTAATCAGCGCAGAACTGTAGGATGAGTTGCGTGACAAACAAACACACACAAACACGGTCTGTGAATTATAGTTAGGATATCACAGTATGATTACAGTCTTCACCATAATGAAGTGTCATGTGAAGCAGGGTTCCTGGGGTGTACACTGGCTGAATGTGCAGGCACAGTCCAAGTTCCACTCCTCTCCGGCTGAGGGAGCGAGGCTCCATCGGCCGACTTTTGTTTATGGATATTTTCGTTTACAGACATTTACGGACAGTTTTCGGAGTTTTTTTTCTCTCTAGAATTCTGGCTTAGAGTTACAAGAGTTTGCCAAATTTTAACTTTCTTGTCCACCTTTTAAGTACAAAATATTTATATGAGTGAGTCAGTGAGTAGTTAGAAACAGCTTTATACATTTACCTCTGCCACTGAAAGTGGACAGAGGTTATGTTTTCACCCCAGTCTGTCTGTCGGTGAGCAGGACATTATGCAAAAAGTTATGGACATATTCGGACAAAATTTGGTGGACGTATTAGGCGTGTGACAACGACGAATAGATTCTGATCCGGATATGGGAATCTTTTTTAGACCCAGCGGTCTTACTTGCTCTGTTCTTCATAGAAACGGTGCTCCAAGATGTGTCTACGCCATGGTATAGACTGATCATCTGCAAATCAATCAGTCCAATCTGAACTGCTGGTGAGATGAGACAATGCAGTCGAGAGTAAACAGAGGAAAAGTTCAAGCAATGGCTAAACAGACAAAAGAGACATAGACAATGAGATAAAATGTTTGCTTTTCAGAGAAATAAAAAGATCTTTTATAAGTTCTTATTGAAGAACAATGAAAAAAATAATGCATAAGATTAGAGCTGCAAGGGCACGAATGTTGTGTTATCGATCACAAGCAACATCGTTGAGAAAAGTAAGTGAAACACTGAGAAAACAGTTTGTTATGCCTGGGACAATGAGGTACCTGTTTGCCCTCTCCTTACTGTGTTCATCCTTTTAATGTGGGTCTTATGTCCGAGGGCAAAATGTAAGGTGACAAGCGGACAGCATCCTCGAAACACTTTGCTTGCAAACCTGATGAAACGCATTCTTTTCCGCACAACTATTCGAGATTTACGTTGTCTGAGAGTGACAAAGAGCAAGCATTTACGGTAAAAAATCGCGCCAGTGTGTTGTCATACGGTTGCTTTGTTTATTGCACAGTACTTTGTTTCCCAAATAGCCACCCTTTAGGTTGTCATGAACTACAGAGGCTGGTATTCCGGGTAACAGGCGCCAAAACAAGCTAGGCTAACACGAGGCGACAGACAGCGTAGGCTCTGTGGCACACTTTAAAGGCAGGTAATAATGGCCAGATGGTCAGACTGAGATCAAACTCCCAGCCATCGTTTCTCATGGCCCACAAACGGCAAAGTATTGCAACAAGATGTCATAGGAGAAGGATGCAGCCTCTTTCAATTTGCAGAAAGGTAAAGCTCAAACCTCGACCCATGAAAGCAAGCTTAATACAGCAGGGCCCTTCCCCTAGAATCACAAATGCCCTTTGTCACGCAGAAACGTCAACGTTGAAAAAGGCCCGGCTAACTTTACGCGTAACTTCATTGACCACCTCCTGCCTGCCCACACGTGCAAAACACAAGATGCAGTTCTGTACCTGTGCATTGGATAATTTGCCATTTCTGTTCTGGCATTATTCAAAGACAATTCGGTACATGCCATCAGACAATATATGTAATGTATCATTATACTTCTTGGCTACAAATAACTCAAGTTGATTTTATTGACAGCTCACCTTTAAGATGTCTAGTCTAGGTTTGATTCCCAGCTCAATAATAAACTGCCACATTGTTGCTTTAGAGGAAGAGCATTGCATCACTGAGTTTCATGCCATCCATTGAAGTGGGTATTTATCCGGCCGTCCTATTTACTATAGCGTTTGCTTGTGGACATTATTTCAGCGAAAAAAGTTACAACCTTGCCAAAAGGTACATTTTTTAAAAGGTAAACAATTGCGAGACAGTATGCTGGCTAAATTATACATTCCTGCTCTCTGAGCCATCCCAGCAATTACAGGATGCACATTCTTCCCCCTCCTACTGAAACTTGTAAAATCCAGGGTTAACACACGCATCCACTCTTTTGGTCCGATTTTTCTCGCATGTGTACCACCACCTTCCAGAGGCTGTCCTATCCCACTCTTCCCTCCAGAACTTCAAACAGGCACTCCAATACTATTGGGAGTAGACATCCATTTACCCTCCTCAAACGAACCCAGCCCTTTTACTTGCAGTTGACCGTTGTCTCCCCTCCTCTCTTTCCCCATTCGTTCATTCCCAGGTTACTTATTGTGTTCATCAATCCCTTCCAATCCCTCTGCCTCTCCCTCTCAGACCTCTCCATCCCCGCATCTTCCTAAAAACCCCTCTCATCATGAATCCCTTCCAATCCCTCTCATCATCAATCCATTTTAATCATTTTTGCCATCTCTCTTAAACCTCTCCTCCCCTGTACCTTCCCACAGCACAAACCATGCATACATGACAACATCCACACATTACATTACTGTAGAAAACACACAATAAAAGTCATTTCTGCGCAAGTTGTGAGGGGAAGGGCAAAAGGAACAAGGGCAAGGAAAGAAGAGAAACCCATGGCGGCTGGACGAGAGTTACTAGACCAAACCGATGAGCAGATATGACCCCGCACACCAATGGAGACGTGCCACACGAGGGTCAAAGAATGTATGTATATACATATATATATATATATATATATATATATATATATATATATATATATATATATATATATATATATATATATATATATACTGCATATATTTTTTTTTTAAAGAAGAACAAGGTGCTTCCAACCAAAAGTAAAACTACATGTACTTCACTAATTTGAGCAATAAGCAAGAGCAGACCCGGTCTCAGGCGACATTTCACCAGCTTCACAGCCGGCTCCATCAGGCCAATAGACGCGTCCAGGTTTTTATTTCGATATGACTGATCATTTCTGGTCACGTGCTGGTGCTCGAGATCAAATGGAGGAGTGCTTGTTTTATGATGATGATTTGCAAATCTCAAACAAAATAACCATCAAATCATATCATTGATGGGCTGCTCTGCTCTTTTCATTTTTACTTACACGTGATCTGGTGTTTTATGTGTGTGGGTATGCATGTGTGTGGGTGTGTGTGTGGGTGCACTTGTTGTTGTTCTTGTGTTTCTGGGGCACGAACATGGCTGGCTTTGTGTCTGGGTTGGACATGATGAGGTGTTCATTGTGTGAGTGTTGGGGTTCTTGTTTGGTGTTGTACACATGCGGATGTGGTGTTTGGGATTGACTGTTGTTTGTTGTTCACCTTGTCCAGCTGTTTGCACCAACCAGTTTTTGCCATTTGCATTAGAGGTGTGTATTGTGTGGGTATGACTACTGTCTCCCCAGTTAGACCACCCTCCCGGCTCTTCACATGCCATGCTTCCAAAATCAGCCCGTGTCATTTGTTGGATGTCGTGTCTAGGACACGGGCTGGATTTAGGTAGTTTCACGAGAAGAGGATGGATTGCGGACTCTGTGTGCCCTGCAGAAACCTGGGAGGGACAAATCACGGAAAGAGCAGAGGTGCAAAGGAGGTGGTGGAAGACAGAGTGACCACCGACCTGTCTGTGATGGTGAAGTGATAGGTCCATCGACACAGCTTCATCGCGGGAGATTCCAATGATTTTGACGGTCATCGTTTCCACAGCAACAAGCTGAGCAAGAGGTGAGGATGGTGAGCCAGCCCAGAGTGGAGAGCAGTACTCCATCAAGTTGCGGGTGAACACCTTGTAGGTGGATAGGAGTTCAGGTGTGCCAAGGAAGGGCTTTGTACGATGGAGGATGCCCAGTTGGTGGCTAGTTTTGGAGGACAATTTTGAAATGTGGTTTGCCCAAGAAAGATCATGGCTGATATTGAGAACCAGAGTTTGAATGACTAAACTTCCTTAAGAGGATTGTTTCGAAAATATATAGGAGGGTTTGCCAGATATTCTTTTCAAAGAGAAAGAGAAACAGAGTGAGTGGGTGAGATTTTTCAGGATTGAAAGACACATTCCAAGTGTTTGACCAGCTTGTGATTTTTAAAGTTCTGAAGAGAGGCTGCAGCCTGCCTGTCTGAAAGATGAGGGATGTCACGGCAGAGGGTGAAGTCATCATCAAATAGATAATGAGGATTTTCCAGAGAGTTAGAGAGATCGTTGAGGAAGATCAGGAATAGGACTGGGCCCAGAACACTGCGTTGGGGCACTCCATCCTTGACAGGGTGAGTCGATGAAAGGATTCTGTTGAGTGCCACACGTTGGCTACGAGAGTGGAGGAAGTCAGGAAGCCATGAGTGGAGCTGGCCTTGGATATCATAAGCAGACAGTTTGCAGAGCAAGGCAGAGCAAGCCAGACTGTATGAAAAACACGAGATATGTCCGGAGAGACGGTCCTGATCTCATGTCTGACATTGAGGGCATCCATCCATTGTTGGGTGAGTAAAAGCAGCATGGCATTACAAATTTCCCACGATACATCATGGTATTACAAGATTTGATGTGCCGCATTTGTTACAGAGTTGGTGTTGCCGCAGCAGTTTCTTGGCAACAGTTACACTGGGTGGTTTGCCATTGACTTCCCAGCGTTGTTTATCCATGTTCTATCCTTTTATATGCTGCACATCAAGCAAGGAAGCAAGAGGTACCATTTTGAAAGTCTTTTGTGTGACAACTGGAGTTTGAACCACCGACCTACCAGAATGTGAGTGGATGCTTTCACCATGACTCCACCGAATCTGCTACTTACATAAAATCGTCTTACATAAAATCACAATATTGTATTTGACAACACTGATATAGTAATATTGATTAATTATCAATGCTAAATCTTGCGATCTCACCAACCTTCTCATTGGTTATCTTGACAAGTGGTTTACCTTTATCACAACGAAGTCTTTGGAACCTGACACCCAACTTCTTCATTGAATACTATCTGGTTGATATCAGCTGCTCTAGTTTAAACACGTATGCATACATCCTTTTCTATCACTACCTTGACGTTTTTATCTTTTCATCCTGTTCTGAGAAAAACGAGGTCATATGCTGCATTTCCGAAGCTCATTTGATTAATGAGAGAAAAAAACAAAACCCAACAGGCACAATTGACAGTAGGGAAGGACAGGACTGGAAATTCAAACTAGAGTATTACATTTCGAAAACCAGAGTTGTGATGCAGTTTCACTGTGCTCCATTCCAGTAGGAAAGACCTGCTCATTTTATCCTTGGAAAGTTGTTCTTTGAAAGTAAACCATGAATCTTCAATGAGAAAATGGCACCTTTCGCAAATGGTAATCAAATGAAGAAGGCACACAAAAGCCCCACAAACAAAGGTGATAACTAGAACGGCACTTAGTGGAGTGCATACCTCTGCCAGGCTGAACAAGTTACGTCAACAGTTTGTCTCCCACTGATTGGCCTGATCTGCATCCTGACCTTAACCAAAATCTAATCGGCTTGTTCTTGTCAACTACCCACTCATCCACCAAGTTTTGTCATAATCCATCCACCAAGTTTTGTCATAATCCATCCACCAAGTTTTGTCATAATCCATCCACAACGTTTTGAGATATTGTGCTGTATATCGTTTTTGGCTCCATCTCTCAATGGTGAAAAATCACTTTAAAAATTCTCGTATCCTGATCTGGATCTGGATATTCAACAAAATCGAATCAATTCGTCTTTGTCACACACCCAACCTTTACACCAAAATTCGTCTGAATCCATCAACAACATTTTGAGATACCCTGCTCACAGACAAACACACAAGACGTCATGCATCGCACGATACTTGCGAAATCCATAAAACAAGTTTGACCTTAAAAATAATTGGTGGTTGAACTCAATAACCAAACACGCAAATCCTCTTCAAATTTGAAGTCAATTGAATGAAAATTGACAATTTTAGAAATATGGTCGATTGTTGACCTCAAAAATAATTCACTGGTTGAATTCAGTGACCTGTAATATAAATCCTCTTCAAATTTCAAGTCAATGGGATGAAAATTGAGGATTTTAGAAATTCAGCCTATGTTGACCTCAAAAATAATTGGTGGTTGAATTTATTGACCTGAGATGCAAATTCTGTCCAAATTTCTCAGCAATCAAATAAAAAAAAGTGAGGATTTTAGAAATTTGACAAATTTGTTGATCTTTGGCCTATGCTGACCTTTTGACCTCAAAAACAAAAGGCTTCTTGCTCAAAAAAAAAATCGAACTCCACCATGTGGTGAAGGTTCGTGAACATCGGTTTAAAATTGTGACCTGTAGGCGATTGACAAACAGACAGACAGACCAGAATAATGCACAAGACCAACCAATATACTTGAAAAACCTTCGATTTTCTCCAAGTAACAAACAAACTGACACGAGTGAAAACTTAACCTCCATCCACCTTCGGTTTGAGATGGTTAAAATTGAGGAAGATGATTAGGAAGAAGGAGAGAACTGCAAATCCAATATTAAATGGTCCCTGATTTGGGGGGTTGAATCTGATTTTTGGGCATCAAGCAGTGTGTGCTTGGTTTACAGGAAGACTCAAATAGTCAGCCAAAAGGTGCCGGCCCTAGCAGGAAGCAGGGAGGAAGGGTAGGTTTGCAATCAAAACAACACGCGCACGCTGTCACCGGTAGGAGAAGAAGCGCGTACAAAGCCGGTCCCTTAGACTATTAATATATAGATCATAGCAAAGCATTATTTAATTATACAATGGGTGAAGAACAGGTTAAGAGAAGTGTGGACCCATTGAAGAATAGCACAGGGGCATTGGCTGATGATGAAAGTGAGATGGCACGCCTATTTTAGTAGTTATTCCAGAATTTAGACTAATTTTATTGATCATGTAAAAACACGACATTCATCTTGCCAGTTATTTGTGCAATAAATGTGAAATTAATAAATAAACAATGAGGAATAAATCCATTCCATGTGTCAATTGAATGCCTTCGATTAAAGCATTCACACTCTCACATGCACTTCCATGAACCATTTAAGGAGTCATTTACAAAACAACTGTCATATTAAATATAAAATAAACGTCAACATAAAAACAA
>CM068957.1:11573070-11588549 GCA_035128595.1 Eptatretus atami | reverse complement strand
ATAAAAGGTTGCCAAAACAACCTTGTTGAAAACTGCAACTTCAAAGTGGTGAAAACAGGATGCTTGTTCAAAATAATAATAAAGAACTGGAAAAGCCCAATTAAACTTGTTTTATGAAAATGACTTCAAACTACTCAAATCGATCAACTGTACCAAACTCTTGGCGGAGCTTCGATGCCACCAAAGCAGTTGCAGGACAAGGGTTGTGCTAGGTGGTTTGCCATTGCTTTCCCAGCAGCAAGTCGTGCAAGGAATTTGTAATTCGTGGGATCTTTAACGTCAAACAAGGTGGCCAGTGCTGGCAGACGAGTCCTCGAGCTTAACATCCTTCCGATGGACAGCGCACCCATCGACATATCACCGTGTGTGCGAAACTGCTTACAGCTCAATCGAGGTTCGAACTCAAACTAGACAACTCAAGCTGGGCTGAGATCCGATCCCAGGCTAGAGAGCCTCAGATGGTAAATTAAAATTTTGCACATTACGCACAATCTGAATTTGCTCAGAAAGAGTTTGTCTCTTAATTCAAAGGCAGGAGAATCCATTTGTTCTGCAGTCAAACAGGCCACATCAAGGTGGGAATTGAAACACCTGCAGAACTTTCACATAAGAGTAACTTCTTTGGTGTTTAAGCAAAATTAATGAACATGTTAATACTATTCTCGTATCAACAACTATTCAGAGTATTTTTATACTCAGTCCTCAACGACGATCTTCCCAACCTGTGGGTCTCTTATTGAGAATACAACTTAATCTTTTATAATTTTCAGATCTTTTATCAGGATTGAAAGACATAGGCCTACTCCAAAGTGTTTGACGAGCTTGTGATTTTATCAAGGTCTGAAGAGAGGGAAGAGAGTACAGCCATCCTGTCTGAAGGATGAGGGATGTCATGGCAGAGGGTGAAGTCATCAGCAAAGAGATAAAGGGGATTTTACAGAGTCTCAGAGAGATCATTGATGAACATCAGGAATAGGACTACTCATCGACATCTCCTGGTAGTCTCCACATGCTGTATTAATGTGCTGTTTTAATGTACCTCATTTCGTTCAATCCTGTAATACCCCTGCCCTCCTTCTCCATAAGTCCCACTACCAAATGCAAGTTGAGAATCCCTCCCTTCATGCTTACCTCCTCCCAACCCCCTCCCCCTCCCCACTTCCCCCCTCCTCTCTCCTTCATCCTCTTCACTCCCTCCCAAAGTGTATAGCAACGTTCGGTGAGGCGCGCTCTTCCCCCCACCCCTCGCTCTTCTCTCCTTTCTAGCTACCCCTTCCTCACCCTTCCTAGCTCCCCCATCCCTCCTTGCTCCTCCTTGCTCACCCCTCCTCCCCTTCCCCCATCCCACTGTCCTCTCTCCCTCCCTCCACTTCCTCCTCCCCCCTCTCCCTCCTCTATCCCTTCGCTCCATCCTCTCCTTATTTTTCCCTTCCTCCTCCCCCCCCATAATATTCCCTCTTTGTATTTGCTGGTTAATAAAATTGAACTTCCCTAAAGGCCCTGTCACACCTTGACGATTTAGCCAGCGTATGCCGATTTATGAAAAATTTGTCTAAAACACTGGTACACGTCGAATGCGTTATGGGTACGTTTTGTATAAGTTAAGAGCACACTGAAAAACACTGCCATACATCGTAGTACGCTGGCTTTAAACGTTGTACTTTTGGGTTTTCCTCAAATTTTTTCATGCTTGAAATTTTACGACGTATGCCGGCGTATGACTCACACGTTCCGCTACGCTGGCCATAAGTTGTAGGAACGTTATGCGATCGTTGACACACGTCGAAACACGTTACTTGTAAGTTACTCATAAGTCGAAACACGTCGAGGTAATGTTTAGCGAACCCGAAACTTATTTCTAACCTATGAGTAACGTTTTGTAAGCACGCTACACGAGTTGTTCACACTTTGCAACACGTTACTTGAAAGTACTACTACTACTACTACTACCAACATCGACATCACAAATTCTCTCGACTACTACTACTACTACTACTTACTACTACTAACATCGACATCACTAAATTATCTCGAACTACTACTACTAATAACATAGACAATCACTAAATTCTCTCGAACTACTACTACTACTACTCTACACTACTACTAACATCGACATCACTAAATTCTCTCGACTACTACTACTGCTATACATGCTAACTACTACTACTAATTACTACTACTAACATCGACTCACTAAATTCTCTCGAAATACTACTACTACTACTAATAACATCGACATCACTAAATTCTCCGAACTACTACTCTACTACTGCTACTCGTACTGACATTGACATCTACTCAACATGGAGTCTGGAACACTGACGGGTTCCTCTTGTGAAGCCCATTTATATATACAAATTCCCTAAACGCTGCCAATACGCCATTATACGGTAGCTGTAAGTTACAAACACGTTCAGTAAGTTCGTGGTCGTCCGGAAGACATCAATCTAATTCGTCTACATACGCCAATGTGCGTTTGAGATACGTTACACATAGGTTCAAAGCACGCTACACATAGGTTCAAAGCACGCTACTAATAGGTTCAAAGCACGTTACTCGTAGGTTAAAAATTAAGTTTCGGGTATGCTAAACATTACCTCGACGTGTTTCGACTTGTGAGTAACTTACAAGTAACGTGTGGCCGACGTGTGTAAACGATCGCGGAGCGTGCCGAGAACTTATGCCAGCGTATGCGGAACTTGTGAGCCATACGTCGAGTACGTCGTAAAATTTTCAGCATGCTTGAATTTCACGACGTACTAGACGTACCACGTAATATGCCAGCGTACTTCATTGTTTTTCAGCATGCTCCTAATGTATACACAACTTACCCATTCCGTATTCGACGTGTCCAGCGTTTTAGACACATTTTTCATAGGTCGGCATACGCTGGGTAAATCGTAAGGTGTGACTGCGATGTTGACATTCCAATTTTCAGGCGGTTATGATTTAAATCGGCGTGCGGCAGGTTTTTAAACAGAGAACGCCATTAGTTCGTCGGCGATACGTGCAGCGCGCTATGACTAGTTAAACTATCGTTGGGCATAGGTTGTGAACGCCGACAACAGGCTAAGCATTCGTTGGTATAAGTTATCTTTAACACAACGAAACGTTCTGTGCCCGTTACTAATACGTTATGCATACGACCAACACGTTATGAATACGACCAAAACTTTAAAAAAAAAAACCTCAAAACTTCAGCGTCGCCACGTTTTACGTGCATTTTTATACGTTGCCATTCCTGGCTAAAACGTCAAGGTGTGACAGGGCCCTTACATAAGGACCTCCGATGCAAGAAGAGGCCATTAGGCCCATCAAAGTGGCACGATTATTACCAACTTGTGGTTCTTGGTCCGTGCTCTATCATCTTTAAATGCTGAGCATCAAGCAATGCAGCAGCACGGACTATTTTTACGGCCTTGGCTATGATTTGCTCAGGGTTCTAACCACCACCCTGCCAGATTCAGATTGGATGCTCCAATCATTACACCAGCAAGGCTGGAGTTTGATTTATTTTTTAGTGATAACATCCATTGTTATAGTTATTCTGTCCAGCGGTGCAGGAGTGCATTAGCAGGAATAATAATTCACCCACTTGTTATGATAAGAAAAAAAAAATTTTTTAAATGTAAAAACAGAGAGATGAAATCTCAAAAAAACAACCAAACAAGGTAGGAATGACACCACAACACGACACCACAATCCTCCTGTGGTTTCGCATCACGATATCTTTTGACATTTTACTTTTGTTTGTAAATTTTTATGGCATAATTTTTTGTAAGCAATAAAAATGCTTAATGGTTTATACAGTATATTTTGTTTTGGATAATATGGAGTATGGTAAATACTCCATGATACGACCATACTCCGTGATACTACAGTATTCCATGATACTACCCTATTCCATGGTACTACAATTCATATCAACATTTGTGTCCAGCACATGGGATATAAAGTCAAATGAACACACTATGTTTGCTGCTTTATCACCACTCGAAGTGCATACGTACCTTGGGTTAACATGCAATCCGCGTGGTGCTGTGAACCACAGCAGATGATAAACTTATTAAAACCGAATGACATGGTAGGCATGGATGATCCACAAAATATATAATGAAGAAGAAAGTAAATACCTGTGGATTTTTCTTTTTTAATGCCATGAACAAGCCATGGTACATCACGGGTGATAAAGGTTGCGGCCAAGTTTCATCGAAATTGTGTGTGTGGTTTCAGAATAGAAAGCAAATAGTTATTTTGGGGAGCAACCCCCCCTCCCCCATAGAACCCTTTAGACCCCAATTTTTTATGTCCTAAACAAACTTTGGTACATCACGGGTGGTGAAGATGGTGGTCAAGTTTCATCAGAATTGCGTGTGTAGTTTTTGAGAAGAAAGCAAATGCATATTTTGGGGGGCAACCCCCCCTAAATCCCCCTAAAGCCAGATTTTTCTAATGCCATGAAGAAACTTTGGTATGTCATGAGTGATGAAGGTTGTCGTGAAGCTTCATCAGAAATATGTGTATCCTTCAAGAGGAAAGCAAATACCTCTTTGGGGAGGCAACACACTCCCCCCCCCCCCGTAAACTCCCTCTGAAGACCCCTTCAGACCCCGTTTTTTTAATGCCATCACAGGTGATGAAAGTTGTGGTCAAATTTCATCGAAATCATATGTTTAGTTTCTGAGAAGTTGCAAGTATCTGTAGACGGATGGACGATGTGCCATCCCATAAGCTCCCTGGAACTACTATACAGGTGAGCAAAAAACCATCCCTGGGAATATTATTAGAAACGAACTACAGTTTGAAGTTATCCGGGGCTCAGTGACAATCCTGAAGAGAGCCCTCGGCACAAAACTTTGAGAACAGAAAACCTTCAACAAGCTTGGTCCGTGAATCGTGACCCTTACCGAAATGAAGGTGGATACTTTGAGCCCACCCTGGAGACGTTCCACATATGTAGATACCAATCAACGACACAACACACACACACACACACACACACAACACACAACAACACACACACACCACTGTGAGACCTGGTAGGTCCTGTTTCACCCCTAATGAACTCATCAACGTGGAGATGCAGGCAACAACAGCAAATCCACAACCATGGACACACACACATACACACACACACACACACACACACAACACACACAGCCTTTATTTTGTATAGAAGGTTCTAATTACTCTAAGCACTGTAGTTAGTTAACATTGGTTAACACGTAGTATGGTCCATGACTTGGTTAATTCCAAAAAATTGAGGACCATTTGCTTCAGCCGCACCTTATGGCAAGTTGGTATTATATGGAAAAGTACAAGAATCAGAAGAGTGGAGAAAAGGGGAAAAACGAGAAGAGAGTAATGGAGCATATTAACGAACTATGGAAAAGGGAAACCATGGAAGATGAGAGATTTAATGAGGGGTGGGGGTGGGTGTTTAATGGGTGGAGAAAAGTTCATGATTTTGAGTGGGGATGACTTGAGATGGTGGTGAAGAGCTGCCTTGAAGACCTGGAGGGAAGAATGAGATTGCAGAGTATGGAAGGTGGTTCCACAGGCAGGAAAAAAGAGGAATAAATGAGTGGAGGTAAGCAGTGGTTCTGGATTGAGGCATTTCCACAAAGTGAGGGTTGCTGGTGGGACTGCCTTCAGATACCTGGAGGGGGTGGGGGTTGGGGAGAGGGACAAAGCATGGAGAGGGCAGATGGTGCAAGTCCAGAAATGAGGCGGAAGAAGACAGAGAGACCAATGGCGAAGTGATAGGCCCATAGACTCGGCTTCATCATGAGAGATTCCAATGATATTGAAGGCCTTTCTTTCAATGGCATCAAGCTGTGCAAGATGTGAGGAAGGAGATCCAGCCCAGAGGGGGAGAGCAGTGTACTCCATCATGCTGCAGATGAAAAAGTTGAGGTGGATAGGAGCTCAGGTGTGCCAAGGAATGACATTTCATGATGGAGGATGCCCAGTCAGCAGCCAGCTTTGGAGGCCAACTTTGAAATGTGGTTTGCCCCAAAAAGATCATGGCTAAAGATGAGACCCAGGAGTTTAAATGACTAAACTTCCTCAAGAGGTTGTTGAGAAAGTAGATGGGAGAGTTTGCAGTATGGTCCTTTCAGAGAGACAGAGCGAGAGAGAGAGAGAGAGAGAGAGAGAGGAGAGAGAGAGAGAGAGAGAAGAGAGAGAGAGAGAGAGCGTGTGTGATTTTTCAGGATTGAAAGTCATATTCCAAGTGTTTGACAAGTTTGTCATTGTGGCAAGGACTGAGGAGAAGGAAGAGGCTGCTACCTGCCTGTTTGAAGGATGAGGGATGTCACAGCAGAGAGTGGAGTCATCAGCACAGTGATAAAGCGTATTTTCCAGAGTCAGTGAGATCATTGATGAAGATTAAGAATAAGATTGGGCCTAGAACACTACCTTGTGGTACTCCAGCCTTGAAAGATAGAGGAGGAAGAAAGGGTTCTGTTGGGAGCCACACATTGGCTATGAGAGTGGAGGAGGTCAGTAATCCAAGACTAGAGTTGGCGTTGGATTCCAGACTCAGACAGTTTGGAGAGCAAGGCGGGACACCAGACTGACTCAAAAGCTCGAGTTACAGTATGTCTAGAGAGACGGCCCTGATCACATGACTGATATTGAGGGCCTTCATCCATTGTTGTGCGAGTAGAAGCAGCATGTCCAAGGTTGATTGACCAGGTCTGAATTCAAATTGATGATCTGAGATGAGGCTGTTAGAGAAAAGGAATGATTTTATGTCAACTGTGATGATAGATTCCATGACCTTGCTTAACAATGGAAGCAAGCTAATTGGTCTGCCGATAAGGGGATCCATTTTTGCACCTTTTTATTTTTTGCACCATGCTGTGATGTTGGCTGATTTGAAAGCGGATGGAAGATGACAGGGTGAAATGGGCGAAGAGAGGAAGTGCAAGAGCAGCAAAACAGGTTTTTAGGACACATGAGTTGATGTCATCCGGTTGCAGAGTCAGAGTCGAGGGTTGCCAGAAACTTCTCCACCTTTTAATATGCAAAAGTCACAGAATTCAGGGGCAGTTGGGTACAGAGCAGAGAGGGAGGGGTCCGGGACACAAGATTTTGAAGCCAACACTTAATTAAGGCATTCACCTTTCTCTCGAGTGGAGTTGGCTGTGGTGCCATTTGAAGTGATGGAAGGGATGGAAGGTGAGCACACTCCGGAGACAGACTTCACAAGGTGCCACTAGGTTTTAGAGGAGGGAGACAAGTTTGAAAGTTCATTCTTAAGTTTGGATAGATGTTGTTTTCTGGCTCTTGAGAGTAGATAAACACTTGCTGTGGGCTTTGTGCAATGATCTGAGGATGTCTGCGGTTGGATTTACATTCCAGGAGGAGAAGACAAGTTGTTTTGAGGCAACAGTCTCACCACAAGTTTCAAAGTACCAAGAGTTGGAGGATGGGTAAGATAATTGAAGAGGAGAAGGGATGAATCTCTGCATAAGAGAGAGCAATGTTCTGTGAAAGAATTCCCAGTCTTAATTTATATTATCAGCGGTGGATATAGGAGACCACTCCTGAAGTGTGATGGCCACTTGCAGTCCCTGCCAGTTTGTTTGAGTGAACTGCCAGACTCGCCGGCACAGAGGCTTTTCTCTGAGAATGGTCAGAGAGATGTTGACCTTCACAAGTACATAATCAGATGAGCCAATTGGAGCAGAGGACAAGCAAGATACATTGGTGGGGAAGTTGGTCATCACCAAATCAGGAGGGAAGATTTGCCACTGGGAGAAATCCGGGTGGGAAAGTTCACAGATTGAGTTAGACCAATGGAGTCACAGAAGTCCTTTGCAGCAGAATTGCCATGGCTGGTGAGAGAGGGACCGATACCCAGCCAATTAGAATGGTGACAATTGAAGTCACCAAGTACGAGGAAGAGAGAGTTGGGATGAGTGATTAAAAGTTGATCCATGTAGTCTGAGAGAGATATCGATGGAGTTATTACTGTGGGAAGGACAGTACAACACACAGATAAACATGAGGAATTGAGTGGAGGGGAAGTCCCAGCCAGAGGTACTCCTCAGGTTTGGGAGGTGGAAGAGCAGTATATGGAGAGTGAGAAATTGAGTTTTTGATGTAAAGCGTGACTCTGCCGCCAGGACTGGGTTCAGGCCGATCAAACCGGAGAAGACAATTGTGAGGAAGAGGCACTCAGGAGTCAGAGAGAGGCACTCAGGAGTGGGAAGAAGGATTCAGTTAAGCAGATGATGTCCAGTTTATCAGCAGTGGCTTGGACTGAGAGATCTGTCAGGTGTGAATGGAGGCCTCAGGTGTTTGAGGTCCACATGGTTAGGGACAGGGGGAGAGGAGCTGCTAATAGGACACAGGGATGTGGAAAGGAACAAGGAGAGGGTGCGGAGCAGTGGGAAGCGTGGGGGGAGGGGGCTAAGCTGGGAGGGGCAGGGGTGAAGCTGGGAGTGGGAGATGCGGGAGGTAGCTGAGAGGGGGCAGGACAAGGTTGAAGCTGAGAGGGGGCAGGACAAGGTTGAAGTTGAGAGGGGGCAGGATGAGGGGGGAGCAGGTGGGGAGGGGTGGTACTGTCATGGACAGATTTGACACTATGAATGGACGTGAAGGGGAAGTGTTTGTCGTGTGCACAAAACCTTTGCAAAAATTGACACCTCAGGATTCCCAGACTGGATAACTTGTGCCAAGCCTCATAGGTGAGGTGGTAGTGAGTGTTTTTGGTTTAAGGCATGGAGAAACATTCGGCTGGAAGTGAACAAGGAGGCTGGATGACCTAAGCATTTAGGAGCTTAGGTTTTGGGAAATAAGCCTTGTCGAAGAGAAAAGGAAGATGTTTTGATGAAGAATAAGAATAATGATTAGGGTTGTTCATGACAGAGTAATAAGCAAAGTAAGGTACTTTAAGATACATGTTATACTACCAAGGACCTGCCTTCAGGTAGAGCACACAATCAATCAATCACTCTTCTCAAGCTCTTTCTCCTTTTTTTTTTCACTCACAATTGTTATCTTTTCTAATTCTCTCCTCTCTTGATGGTGTGTGCATCTGGTGTGGATGGTGTGCCTCCATTCTGTCTTTCACTTTCCTTCCTCCAGTTTCTGCATTCTGTCACCACCTGTGTGTTTCTTCTACTCACTCACTCTGTACACCGTGAATTAGGCAATCGGTGTGAACGATCACTCGCACATTACACTCCATTTTCTGTGATATGTTTTCAGGTTAAAGAATAATCCTGTCTGATTGTATGCTTATTCTGACCTGTTGGAAGGATGAAAAGAAAACATTAAGTAATATAATCTTTGTTTTGAGCGCAGAGAAAGACAGCTTGATAAGAAAACGGACGCATACACTTCACGCAGAATGGGTACAAGTTTGCTGCTTTACGCTCGATGGAAACAAAATGGCTTCAAAATTGCAAGTTTTCACTACTGCTAGTTTATATGAACTCTTGTATCTCCTCCGCCACTCGGTTCCCGGTGCTACGCCACGTTCCGAGCCCCAAATTCACTGCACAGACTCTCCCCGTGCCATCGTGGCCATGCCCCCCAATACTTCCTCTGTCCACCCCCCGGCGAGCCATGGACTCCCATCCTCCTCACATCTTCTACCACTTCTCCTCTGGCCCGACTACATGTTATTTCTTTTTGGTCTGCTTTCATTCAGGAATTGATGGGTTGTTGACACAACCTCTTCAAATTTATGGCATGGAAATATCCCCAATCTGGTGGCCAATTTCGTTTTCTTTAATTGGTCGACGAATCTTGCCCCCCTGCCGTGCATCCCCTAACAGCTCATGGTTGAATACACCCGACAGTTCAGGATGATCTTTCTCCTCTATGTTCTAATTGTTGTTTTAGTTTCTCTTGTGAAGCTTTATTTTTCGTTTTAAAGAGACAGGTACCACCTCCTTAGCCTCTCGACTTCATGCAGATTTCAATGTCCTTGTGAGATGGTCTTCTTTCTCACAAGAGGAGGTGCAGGCTTTATTCTTTACAGCATGCATTCACGCTGCTCGGTGTGTCTGTACAGACACAGGACTCCACCTGCATGGGGTCTGTGTCCCATCCTTCTGTATTCTATTTTATATTCAACCTAAGATTTGTTTTCATTTCGCCTCGACATCCCACAACCTTCCCCACCATCCGCCACATCCCCCAGCACCTCGGCATATAAGCTGTTGCCAGCTGCGCAGCACGGCAATCATCCAGGGCTCCAAGCAGCGCACCTGTGATGCAACCATCCACAGGGATCCATCCTGGTCTGCAGGCCGCAAAGCCTTGGGTTGTCCCTCGTCGATCTACTCCAGCGTGCTCAATCGAGCCTTTTCATTTCAGCCACATCACCCCCGAAACCCTATTCCTGAGCGTTGAGACTCACACGGTCTGTCGGGGACACAAATAGCTTTGGAACATCATGTAGACAGCGCATGGGCCACAAAGCCACACACTCCCCATGAAGGCCTCTGAAGGCCAGAACACCGTCCTCCTCTCCCGCCCCTCGCCATCAAAATTGAGACCTCAAAATCACCATTCACAGACCTCAGTGAGGAAACCAGTGAGTAACATGGCATGACAAGACAATTACATGCCAACTTCATCGACACAATCTTATGTGTGGTGTGTGGTACGTGGCTGTGTCACTGTCTGTCTGCTGCCACTCACTTATATAAATAGGAAATTATAGAAATTAGACACTTTTCATCCACGGAATCGTATTTTCAAACTAATTTTATTTTTTGTGAGTCCGATTTGCATTCAGGAACGCAACAATTATGGTTAATCATTTTGGGCACTCGAAAACGAGAAGGGCTCTCGATTGAGTGCATACCTCCGCCATTTAATGCATGATCCAGCATAACATATCAGGCCCAACACATTTTTTAAATATCATGCTTTACAGTCCGATATCGTTTTTGGCCATATCTCTCAATGGTGAAGAATCACTTTAAAAATTAAATAATTCTCGTATCCAGATCCGGATGTTCACCAAAATTGAGTCAATTCGTCCTTGCCACACACCCAACATGGCAACCAAGTTTCATCCAAATCCGTCAAAAACTTTTTGAGATATCATGTTGGATATTAGTTTAGCACCATCACTCAATGGTGAAGAATCACTTAAAAAATTATCAGATCCGGTTCCGGACTCGGATTTTCATCAAAATTGAATCAATTCCTCCTTGTTACACACCCAACATTTCCACCAAGTTTCATCCGAATCCGTCTAAAACTTTTTGAGATATCATGCTATATTTAGTTTTTGGCCCTATCTCTCAATGGTAAAGAATCACTTAAATTTTAGTAGTCGGATCCGGATCAGGATCTTCACCAAAATCTAATCATTTCGTCCTTGTCACACACCTAACCTGTCCACAAAATTTCATCCAATTCGTCCACAACTTTTTGAGATATCCTGCACACAAACAAATAAACAAACAGAGGAGGAGGAGGAGAAGATTGGGACCATCCATACTCTGTGCAGAGCATTGGTGTTGTTTAAGGAGTCTCCTTGGCTGTTGGGCACAATCCTGGATGGGTCACCACTCCAACACAGTATACCACCATGCTGGCATTCATTTTGCCGACCTCGGAAGGATGACAGGCCAAGTTAACCCCACCTGGTATTAATTCAACAGCTGAGCATGATTTGAACTCAGGACCCTAGGATCCAAAGCCTGCCACCCTAACCATTAAGTCAACACCAGGCATACACAGACAGACAAAGTGGTGAAAACATAATCTCCTTCATCTTCGGTGGCGGAGATAACTAGAACGGCACTTGGTAGAGCACATACCTCTGCAAGGTTGCACAGTTTACATTTTGTATCCCACTAATAGGTCGGATTTGCATGTTGTTGTTCATCTTTCGGCTGCTCCCGTTAGGGGTCGCCACAGCGGATCATCCGTTATGATCCGCATACTGATTTGGCATAGGTTTTACGCCGGATGCACTTCCTGACGCATCCCTGGTTGCCTCTTACGACACAGGGATAAGGATTGGGTTTCGCCATGATTCCGGGCTGCCCTACGCCCAGTGCAGAGCTCCCGTCCTCAAGCGATCCTCCAACCCAAGCCTCCGAGTAGCCGTATTACAGGTGCATGCCACTACACCCGGTGATAGGTTGGATTTGCATCCAGACCTGAAACAAAATCTAACTGGCTTGTTATAATCACCTAACCAACTCATCCACCTACTTTTGTCGAAATCCATCAACAACTTTTTAAAATATAATCCGATATATCATTTTTGTTCCCCTCTCTTAATGGTGAAGAATCACTTTGAAAGATGTAAAAAAAAAACTCCCGTATCTGGATCCGGATATTCACCAAGATCGCACCAAGATGCGAGTGATTGTCACATACCCCATCTGTCCACAAAATTTCATCCGAATCTGTCCATAACTGTTTCGGATATCATGCTCACAGACAGACAGACAAATAGACAAACAAACATACGGGGGTGAAAGCATAACCTCGGTCTACCTTCGGTGGCGGAGGTAAAAAGGACTCACAGATGGAATATGTCTTTCCACATCCATGAAATTGTCTGCTTGGTGCAGTTTATCGACGCACGAGATGACGTTTTACTGTCTAAGAATGCTAACACAACATTATAACATGAGCGTCACGTGTGCATTGCAGGTTTCATGCAAGCTTCAAAATTGCGTCCAGTGACTTCATACGTGCTTTATCTCGCCAGACCCACTATACAGTCAGTATAATAGAGATCAGTGGAAGTAGGATGAATCAAACAAATATATGCACCCATTGTCATATATTCCTTTTTTTACTTTGTGTTTATGGAATATCCTTTATTGTGTTGTAGAAAGGGACTCTGGAGCTTGTCACTATTTTAACTTAATAACTCCACAACTGTGAATAATCAAAACCGATTGTGACGGCTTTACCCCTACCTAAGTTACATAACAAACAACTGGTGTATTTAAACTCATTACAAAGGAGGTGTTTTTGATATGAAAATTATTATACAATTGCTATTTCATTAAATCGAATACTTTTTCAGCTTGTGAAAAATGCCAACACTGAAAAACCTTGTTTTAACTCGGGGGAGAAAAATGCGTTTGCTTGAATAAGGTGCTAAACTTTTCAAAGTTGACAGTTTCAATTGCACAAGTAATTCGTATTTAGTTTTGTTTTTTTCAATGCTGGAAGGGTCCTGGTTACTATCAATGGAAAACATTTTCTTGATAAGTTAGGAAAGGTGTCATTATGACTTCATTGGGTTGCTCGAGAACTGTCAATCATCATCCACAATGGAGGCTACAGCGGTCTGTCATTCAAGATGGAGACGATTCGCTTCTACAACCCTGAGCAAGTCTGCACCAAATAAAATCACCAATGTTCTTTCTCCCTCACAGTCACCAGCCATCGAGATCCTTTGCATTTTCCATCCGGCTCTGGGTCCTGCAGGTTTCCCTGGGGGTGCTCAATACAAATCAGACAAATAACCCAGAGGAGCTGGTGATTTCCTTTCACTTGATGATCCCAATTGACCACCTGTGGCTTTGCAGATCGACTGGCAACTCTGTTGTTTGTTATCTCAGCATTTCTCTCAAAATATTTCAGTTCTTCCTGCATTATTGTGTCTTTTCCATTCATTTCTCTTTTCTAATAGTGAGTTTGTTTTTGAAAACCATCCCAACATGCTGGTTGTGAAATGTCCAAAGTTTGTGAACAAGTTCTCTTCCTTCCCTTGATTTTTTTCCAAAATTTACAACAATCATACCTTAAAGGCTAATTCACTTACATCTAATCGTTTTTGTTTTTTTTAGAAAAATGAATCGCCATTTTTGTTCATGGCAAAAAACATAAACTTTTTGACAAATATATATAGATGCCAACATATATATATATATATATATATATATATATATATATTATAATATATATATTAGGGTGGCCTGAAAGTCACTTTACCCCTTCCCAGTGAAGCATTGTTCTTGAACTCTTTTAATATACAGGTTTTTATGTACAGTACTTACAGTAATTAATTTGTCATTGTATCTGTATGTGCTCCATCATTCTTCTGAGTCAGTGTTTCCGCATATCATAGCGGATGAGGGGGCGAGGGCAGAGGGAAGGGACAGAGGGAAGAGGAAGAAATTTATCAGGGGTAACTGCAAAGTAACTTTCGGGCGACCCTGTTATATATATATAATATAATATATATATATAATATATATATTATATAGTTACGAATTCTGGCCCGTCCGGCGTGCGATCGGCCCGCTTGACTCGAATGGCGACCGCGTCGCCCACCGGAACGGACAATTCAGTCGTGACCCTCTTGGAACTATCGCCAAGGAGCTAGTCACGGGTGGGGTTTAACCTACACCAACAACCAGTCCGCATTCTACCCGCGCGAAATAGGGTGAATCGCCGAAAGTCGATATACCTAAGTACTCGCCGGGTAACCTACCGAGGGTTGTACCACGCCACAGGTCGACTCCGGACACGAACCGCTTAAGCGGCTCGTTCCGTGCTACAGGGATAACCGAGCAGAGTTATCGTCGACTTGACGGTTCAGATTAGTTACCGGGTGTTTTAAACCCACTATCAATCCTTACGTGATGGAAGATGGAGATTCAACAAAGGAAAGGACGAAGCGAAACGGGGGAACAATTGGACAAGCACATTAATGCGCGACATACGGAAGCACGTATTTCCAGTCAGCAACAATCATGCACGTATGTACAGCAAATAGAAGCAAAAGTAATACGACCGACTAAAGCAATGTACAAGCACTTAATCAGTTTACTTGTCGGACTGCGCCACAAACACACAATACAAAAGCCCAAAGAAAAGAAGAACCTCCCTTGTTGCGGCCGGTGAACCGTCTCCGGCACTCTCCGTGTCCGCTCTCACAGGTCCACCTCAGGCCGCCTGCGGCCTCCGTCCGCGTCTCCACCAATAGGCCTCGCCGGGCCACGAGCGCGGGAACGAACGAGGAGGAAGGGAACGCGAGTTGGTTTGCGGATCAACCGTCACGAGGAGAGAGCATACGGAGGGACCAAAGAGATATCCAAGAGGAAGGAACGCATTCACCAAGGGCGAAGAAGAGAAGAGAAGAGAGGAGACGAGCAGAGAAGAGAACGTGCCCCGCCCGTGTCCGTCCTTTATGGAGCGGGGCTCCGCCCTTCGCCCGCCATTTCGGGCTCCAAACCCCCCTTCTGGGAGCCTCCCAAAAAGGGGCGTTCCTCACTCCCGTCCGCATCACACCGCGCGTCCACCAATCGGGAGCGAGCTGCCCCACCACTCCCCTTCACACCAAGCACGGGGAAAAATGGCGGGAAAAAAACCCCACAGGCATTGTTGGTTTTCTTCTCCACGCGCCGTACGCCCACGTTCTCGGATCCTTTCCAATGCGGAAAGGGTCGTAGCTTGGTCCGTGGAGAACAGCGTTCGGAGTGCGGGAAGTGGCGAAGGTGGTGGTGATTGTTGTGGGGGTGGTG
>CM068957.1:11545323-11556050 GCA_035128595.1 Eptatretus atami | reverse complement strand
CGAGAGTAGGCATCCTGTGTTGAGGCCCAATGATTCTCTCTCTTGTGGCTGAGCAACAAACAGCTGCCTCGATCACTCCCAATAATAATATTTCTTTCCTTTGCTGTTAAGAAATCGATTTTTAAAGAACCATTGTGAGCTCTTTCAACCAGCGCAAGAATAAAAAGCTTCCCTTGTTTTTTCTGTATTTTATATCGTGGATATTTTCCCCACAGGCTTCTGTTTGCGTTTACTTATTCTCCATATGCGTGAAAAAATTGGACTCAAAAGTCAAAACCTTTTAATGAAATAATTTTATCATGACTTTCATCCTCTCGGTATGCATCTCCCATGTGTGTCGTGAATATTCTTCACTCGGTTTTTAACTTTAATATCTGTTTTATTGTTTTATCACAAACTTCATGAAGGTGTTTTCAAAATATGACGTCACTCGTCAGATGTATCGCACATGCATTAAATAGAGAAGGGACAAATCAGAACCATTTGTCATCATCGTCACCATGTATCCTTGCAAAGTTATGGCTGAATAACCGAAACATTCTTCCAAGATGGAGTGCAACTGTGGAGTCTGTGGCGTTTCATGATTCGTCGAATTGTTCAGAAACAGAAAGAAAGTTCCATCAAGAGGGTACATCTCCTTACCACGATTAATCATACAGTTAGCTACGCCATCATGCTCACGCGGATGTGAACCGGTCAACTTTTGCCTCTTCTGCACATGCTGAGGCCACAGTGCTTCAATGCCCCCGCTACCTCTCGTGACCCCACATTATCCAAGCGTAAAAGCATCCCAGAGGAACAAGGTCATTCATCATGTGTCATCTTTCTCTAAGTTGCACAGAGGAGAGACCCCGCACAATGACATCCTGTTTGAAACTTCCCTGGCTGTGAATGCAGGCCGCATCGGACATGGCACTTTTATTAGTGAGGACATCCCTCCAACGGCTAATGCTGGCAGTCGTTAATATAAAGCGACTGTGCGATTGATTGTGCTAGGGAGCTGGAACAAGACGGCTGGAGAGTGGGGGGAAAAGGTAAAATCAGGAGCAAAGTTTGAGCACGCTCTCGTGTGGCCTCCATGTGCAGCCGTTTGGGAGTTCTATTTACACAGCCTGCAGACTTTTTCCTTGTTGGCTGTGCTGCAGAAGAGCATTTGTCTGTAAACACATCGTGATCGTGTTTCACCAAACATTTGGCCAGCCTCCAGGGACGGCTCCAATGAGGCCAAAGAAAGCAGAAGGGACAGTGGGTATATAAAAGGGAGGTACAACCAGTTTGAGAGGCGATATCAGCTGTATCTAACACACACACACACACACACACACACCTCTGGCAGGATAGTTTATATAAGTATGAGCACTCGCCTCTGATATGTCTAGCCTCTAGGTTTGAATCTCGACCGAGCTGTAAAAAAGTCATCCTGGTGTTTCACAGGTAGTGTGCACATACATTCATGTGTGCACCGTCCATCAGAAGGACATTATGCCGGATGAACCATCTGGTAGTTTTGTATCTCCTACAAACCACTGATCACACAAAGTTGAAAAAAGTACCATACTAGAAGGGCACTCGGTGGAGAACGTACCTCCGCCACGAAATGCCTGATCCGCGAGAACATATCGGGCGCAATACATTTTTAAAATATCATGCTATACAGCACTATATCGTTTTTGGCACAATCTCTCAATGGTGAAGAATCACTTTGAAAATTAAATAATTCTCATTTCCAGATCCGGATTCGGATCTTCACAAAAATCGAATCATTTTGCGTCCTTGTCACACACCCAATCTATCCAACAAGTTTTGTCCAAATCTGTCCATAACTTTCCTGTCGTGCTCACAGACAAGCAGACAAGAAGGCACCTGACGGTGTTATGATGAAAACCATGCAAATGACGTCACTGTCAACCTGACCTTCAACATATGTAGTCTAAAAGCATTGACCTACTCACTTTTATCCTTCATAGTCCTCTGGTAAAGTTTGACGAAGATAGCTGAAAGCGTTCGCGAGTTATCGCACTCGCAAACAAACATACATACAAACATAAAAAAACAAACGAGACAGACCGACATATGACAAACAGACAAACAGATAGAATAACACACAAGACCAACCAATAAACTTGAAAAATCATCGATTTTCACAAGTCTCTAGAAACATGTCGTGCACAGCACGTCACTTGCGAAATCCATAAAACAAATTTAACCTGATAAACAATAGGTGGTTAAATTCAATGATTAAATATGAAAATCCTCTTCAAATTTAGTCACTCGGATGAAAATTGGCAATTTTAGAAATTAGGCCGATGTCGACTTTTTGGCCTATGTTGACCTAAAAAATAGTTTGTTGAATTCAGTGACCTGAAATATATATCCTCTTCAATTGTTTGACCATGTTCTTCAGCCTTTGGACTGAGGGACATGTGTACTCGCATGTCAACAGTACAGTCTTGTTGGACTGTGTACTTTGTCCATGGGGTCGAAGGTGCACGTCCCAAGCTGTTTAAATGTTTTGATTTTTTAAACCCTTTTTTTGTATTAAAAAAAGGCACCTTCAAAAGAGGCAAATAAGCCTTAGTTCTGGATAGGTGGCTCCATTTGATGTTTAACTGATGTTGACCATGTTATCTTTGGCTGTTTGTCAGTCACCGGGCTAAAGCCTCCGGATCGGAAGTGACGCTTCAGTGTAGGACTCTTTGACTATTGGAGATTGGGGGAGTGCTTGTCATGCTCCCCATATTTTGATTATTATATATATATATATATATATTATATATATATATTATATATATATATATATAACTGGCAGAGTACCTGTCACTGATGGGTTCATCGATGTCACGTTTCAAATGAGCAACGTCTCACCTCAAAGGAGTGTGTATCGGTTGAAACAGGAATTCAGTGTAAATATTTAGTGTGCAGATATCGCAGTAGGTGGAGCTGGTAACATTGGCAACCTCATTCCATTCCACCAGCAAAGATTCCATTCCATACTTTTTCTACCTCTGAAGTACTACTTGAGAGTGAGGGTTATATTAATGAAAGCTCGACTGGGAAACTAATTTTGGCATGTTTTGGGCCTACTGCCTGATGGAAGATCACCAAATTCCTTTCCATGCCAACCAACCACCTACAGACACCTATCCCTCTCCACATCGCTTCTGCAGTCCCCAAACTGTCCCCTCTCTCTATACTCACCATAGCTTTACTTTTGACAATTTCCATTCAGTATTTCTCACAACATTTCATTCTGGTTTCCCATTCGATGATCCCTAGATCAGTCGTTTCAGTTTCACTTTTCTACATCAGTTCCACTTTGGGATGTCAGTTTCGATTCGTCATCACAACTTGTGATGCAACGCGATGGTACACGAAAAACGTCGTCAAAAACGATATTTGGGGGAATCTTTTTCGATTTTCAAAAAGGGGTCTAAAGTATTTTAAGGGTCTAAGGGTCTTAAATAGGTCTAAATGTCTAAACGGGTCTCAGGGCGAAATATCAAAAGTGGTCTGAAGTGTCCAAAGGGTCTTAAAAGGTCTATAGGTCTGAAAAGTGTTGAAAGGGTCAAGGACGGTCTGCAGTCTACACGTCTCAAAGGGTCTAAATGGGTATTAAAGGGTCTAAGGGGTGTAAAGGGTCTAATAGGGTCTACAGGCCATACAGGGTGTAAAGGAGTGAAGTTGTAGTAAAGAAATTACCTCATGTTAGTAAATGAATTTACTCGGGAGTGCAACACGACACTAAAGGGCCAAATTACCTCCTCATGACTGCTTAAACCGCCTATTTAGGTGGATCGTAGTTAAAATCTGATCATAGAAAGTTGCGTTGTGAATTAACTTTGGGAGCTCAAAGCAGTAAGGTCACAAACAAAAAAAACATTTTGGTTTTATATATTGAGATGGACAACCTATTTTCCTGTTGCAGCCTTTTCTTCCTCTTCTCAGGGAGGTGTTGTCACTTTTTTTTTCTTTTCTTCCGTCGACCAGCTTACAGTAAGATCTGTTGGAAAAGCCATGGCTAATAGAGAAATGCTCAATCAGAACCTCATTCAAGGTTCAGGGAAAGCTCACCAAGAAACATCCAAAAAGTCCTTTTACAGCTCGTTTTAATACGTAACAAAAAAGGTCGTTACATAATGGCTCTGGAAACAACACCCAACCCCCTGTAAGTGTAAAACTCAATAACGTTGAGACATACACCCACCCCCACCAAACTCCAAACCACCAACTCCCATGTGTTACCTATGTAATTTTTGAATGACCCCTTAGATAAGACATTGTTAAGAGGTCAGAGATATCGATAATATTTTCAGAAATGAAATGTATCTCACGTGTGATTGAATTTCTGTGATAGTGACCAGAAACCATTTGAAAATCAAAACAAATTAATGGTTGCCAAGGTTACCGGCTCCACCCATTATGATATTTAATCACTGAATTTTTAGATCCTCGTGGAGGATTCTTAGTCTTACGTTGTTGTCTTGTGGATTTTTTTGTTTCACAACCCAGAGTTTTCATCGGATCTTCGTGAAACTTGCCATGTATATGCAGAAAGCCCACGCGCAGGCAGTAACCATCTCCGATTTTGGAAATTCTTCCGAAAAAAAAGTTGACGTAATAATATTGCCGCTAATGGAAATCGCCTATACCATATATTCCGAAACTAGGCAAGCTGTTTGAATTTTGTTTGCGGGAATCAAGCCGGGCATTAGCACAGTAATTTATCGCAAACCTGATACATCACAATGACGTCATATTCGTTTTTATGACGTCATTAAGAGGACGAGGATCTTAGCTCATTTGAGCTTGTTTTTTGTATTCACTGTCGAGGCTCGTATGAGAGCCAACACACAGAAATGCACAACAATGGGAGCAGGAAACAAGAGGGTGGGAGAGGAAGGACAAAACAGTGTGGAACAGAGACATGAGATATGTGGAAGGGGAGGGATGGGTGGAGACACAGGAACAAAGATGGACATGACAGAGTTTCAGGTCCTTACACGACGGGACTTTCATGGAAGGAAAGCAGGGAATTTGAAGGAGGTGGGTTTAGGGTGGATTAACGGGGGTAGAAAAGATCATGGTTTTGGATGGGGGAAGATAAGAGATGCTGGTAAACAGCTGTTTTGAAGACCTGGAGGTAAGAGTGGGATTGAAGAGTGTGTTACCTTTAAACCCTTGAGAGTTATTTCTAGATGAGCAGTATAATTACCTTTAAAATGTTTTTTCTTTGGGTTGTATTTGTACTATGGTCGGTTTTTGAATGATTAGTGCATTTGAGAGGTCATGTGATTCCTCCGCCGATTTTACTGATCATGGTAAAGTCTTGATTGATAGTTATTTTTCAAATTTGATACCATAATTGATGAACGGAGGTCACCACCTCACCAAATATATCAGTATCTGGGTTGAAATCCAAAAAATCACAATCACAAAAAATCACAATTACAATCACACAGAAATCGCAAGCAAAGATCACAATTAAAAGATACAAGAGAAAAGTAATCATCCTTAACAGGTATGGAGCCCCCTTACACATTCTTATCGATAACTAAACACAGGACTAGTATGCCATCAATCAAATACATTCTGGGGAAACGTAGACAGTAAGAAAAGATAGATAGATTGCAGGACGAGTTTTGGTGGCAACCTCTCTCTTACCCTGCATGAACAGGCAGGCTTGTGTTGGTCCCAAGTGCACGGAAGGTAGGGAAGGTAAAGGTGTGTATGGATGGCATATGCAATGTAGCTATCGAGGAAACGGTGTGAGGTGTGAGTCAGAACCTTACCCGGACAGGTCAAGAGGTCAATTGTTGAATGCTCTCTTGCCATCGTGATGTCTCTTTTCTGCATCCAACGTAAATGATTTGGGGTTCTTCAAGAAAAGCAAGAGAATGATTGTGTTTGTCAGGAATGGAGCTGTCTTCCTGCTCCAAGGACCTCGTGGCTTTCTCGCCCTCATGCCTGGCTCTGTGTCCGACTCGCCACAATGCAGTCTGCCCAGCGCAGATTGACACAGCTATGGCGCAAATCATCTTAGCTTAGCACCGCTTGTGCTCGGTCAATGCCGCTCGTCTCTGACAGCAATCCCTCTCCACACAGGCAGGCAGGCAGGCAGTCTTTTTTCACTCAGGTTCTTGAAGCATTTGAACAGCTTTGAATGCTCTGATGTTCCGGCTTTTAAGCCGCTTTGGCTTGGTGGAGACATGAGGGAGCAAAGTTCATTGGAGGTGGAGTTTCCGGGAGTAGAAATCACGCTGTGCCCTTTGACTCCACAAAACACGCACTCTGGCTGTGCTCATCAGCCAGCATCCCTGCAACGACAATGATTCCACAGGTCCTCCTAGTCCACGGTGTCGGCTGCTCCCATGTAACGGGTTTTCTCGGCCCAATCAACGATCTTTCCCACTGAGCATCTTTGAATAAATTAAGGGTTTTCGTCTGTAATGTGGTTGTAATGTGTGTCATGCTGTGTGGGGGGGGGGGAGGAAGGAAGGGAAGGAAGGGAAGGAAGGGAAGCCAAACCAATTAAATCTGGTGTAAACGACTCATGGTTCTGTAGTTTGAATGGGGTTTGAACAGCATGGCCATGGGGCAAAGGAATTACGGGATAATGGAGGTTTGGAGTGAAGGACAAAGGGTGAAGATTTTACAGGGAATTACAGTACAAAGTGTGAAAGACAAAGGAGGAAGATATTACAGGGAAATAGAGGTTCAAGGTGAGGAAAGAATCACAGCGGGGGCACGGAAATGTGGTTCATAAAATGGATGGAGCGTGGATTACAAGATAGAGAGTTACATGAAGGGGAAAGATCAAGATAGCTAAAACCACATAACATATTTGTCCCTCTAGACAACAGGCAGGAAATATATGTACATAAAATAATGAAATAACATTCTGGGAAACTCTGTGAGACTCTGCGTGATTGGAGGTCCATTTCTGAAACCGCAACAATATAAACTAGAAGGGCACTCGGTAGAGCGCATACCTCCGCCATGTAATGTCTGATCCACGAGAACATATCGGGCCCAATACATTTTTGAAATATCACTCTACATATCGTTTTTGGCCCTATCTCTCAATGGTGAAGAATCACTTTTAAAATTAAATAATTATCGTATCCAGATGTGGATTTGGATCTTCATCAAAATCGAATCAATTTGTCCTTGCCAAACACCCAACCTGTCCACAAAATTTCATCCGTATCCGTCCACAACTTATTGAGATATCCTGTACACAAACAAATAGACAAACAAAGCCAGAAAGGGGTGAAAACATAACCTCCTTCACCTTCGGTGGCGGAGGTATATAATTGTCATCGGAAAGGTCAGCTGACAGAAATTTATTCAGGGCAAGGCATGGATTACAACGACCACATTTCCAAATGAGGCATTCATCTGTCTAGCTGTGAGACACTCTGTCGCTATTGGAAGGCTAGACGCCGGATGTGTACGGATTGTCGATTCCGAAGTGACATCTCGATGACAACAGACTTACGAGAGAAATTCTCCAAGAGAAGTATTACAACCGGATCACACTTCTACCTTCTCCGGCTTACAGACAACCAAATGGTTGTTCATAAACAGGGTGATGGCACACATTACTTCTGAGGTAGGAGGATTGCTCTTCCTGGTTGCTCCGACAGGTACAGCAAAGACATTTCTCATCAACCTCATTGTCGAAAAGGTTATTTCCAGTGGTCATGTCGCATTGGCAGCTGCAAGCAGTGGGATTGCTGCCAAGTTTCTTCAAGGTGGACAAACAGCCCATTCTACATTCACCATCTCACTCAACCTGTCAAGCAGAGAAACACCAAAGTATGCCATCAAACTTGACTCAGCTTTGGCATTCCTCCTCAATGAGTGTAAAGGCATCTTCTGAGATGAAGCTACAATGTCACATTGACTGGCAGTGGAAGCTCTCGACCGAACGCTGAAGGACATACTCAAGAGCAGCAACCTCATGGTGGGGTTTTGTTGGTGTTGTCATGAGATTTCTACCAAACGCTTCCCATTGTGTGTCGTGGCATGAAAGCCAATGACATTGATGCTTGCATCACATCTTCACATCTTCGGAAGCATATAAAAACTCTTTGTCCGTCAACAAACATGCGATCCTTCCTTCTAGGTGATCACGATACAGATCAATTTGCAAAGCTGCTGTTGAGGATTGGAGATGGCAAAGTGCCTCATGTTCGTGAAGGATATCTCATCAGTATACCACAGAAATTGGGGACCATGATATTTTCAGCAAAAATCTCTCATCAAATGTGTACCAAAACGTGTTGCAACACTACAAAGACATGAAGTGGCTGTGTGAGCACGCAATCCTTGCTCCACCCAATGAATCAGTAGAAACAATCAACTGGGAACTTACACAAAGGTTCCCAGGGGATGCCACTTCCTACAAAATCAGTGGACAAAGCCATGAGTGAAGAAGCAGTTACATACCCCACATCGTTCCTGAACAGCCTGGAGCCCTCAGGTATACCACCTCACCACCTCCTTCTGAAAATGGGTTTGCCAGTCACGTTCTTACACATCCTCAACCCATCAAAGCTTTGCAATGGACCTCGAGTAATCATCAAACAGTTGCTGCTGAATTGCCTAAATGTCACCATCGCCACTGGACTAAACAAAGGAAAGCAAGTCATGATTTCAAGGATACCGATCGTCCCATCAGACACAGGCTTGCATTTTGACTTTCGGCTAATTCAGTTTCCGGTCAGAGTCTGTTTCGGAATGAACATCACCAAATCCCAAGGTCAAAGCCTCAAGGTTGTCGGCCTAAGTCGTGAAGAGCTCACATTAACACATGGCAAGCTGGTACATGACGGCAAGCAGAGTGGGAAGTTACATATATATAATATATAATATATATATATATATATAATATATATATATATATATATATATATATATATATGACTTTTTATACATTGTAATGTAAGGAAAACTTACAATATTGTTTCGCAAGAAGTTCTTCAGTGAGACAATCAGTTGCACCTCATCCACAGTTCACAGTTCAAGCAGTTCATTGCCATTGCAATACATAAAATAAAAAACAATTTTCTATTCTTTACAAGGTTTTGGTTTTCCTATTCTATATAAAATGAAGTTTACCCGGGTGAAGAACAGGCATCTCAGCCAGCATATAGATAAAATGTAGCTGCATTTTGCTTTTGTAAACTAAATAATATCATAAAGAATATATGCTTATGTACCATGAAAGTGGTCATAGATCAGCATCAACTTCACATGTCACATTGTTTGTTCAATTTTGAATCCATATCAACTTCATTTTGATATATCACTACAAGTACCGTTGAATGTTTATCACAACCACACTCCGCGCGTATTATCCGGAGCTCTTTTTCTTGACCTGTGCAGCCGTAGGACAACAGCTCTTGGCTGCATGATCATATATCTCCTTTCTGCCTTATTTCAACCATTCTTGCTTCACAACCCTCTCAATTAATTCCATTCCATTCCATCGGGACCATACTCTGTGCAGAGCGTTGGTGCTGCTTAAGCAGTCTCCTTGGCTATTTGGCACAATCCTGGACGGGTCACCACTCCGACACAGAATACTAGCATGCTGACACTCATTTTGCCGACCTCGGAAGGATGACAGGCAGAGTCAACCCCACCTGGTATTAATTCAACAGCGAGTGGGATTTGATCTCAGGATCCTAGGATCCCAAGCCCACCACCCTAAACATGAAGCCAACACCAGACATAATGTCTAATTCACAGCAAGTGAATGACCGGGAATGTTACATTTGAGTGTGCTTGTGATGCACTTCAGGCCAAAATCATACATTTATATGATGCCCTTTTAAAACAATGACAAACTATTGGTGCTTTTATGTCTTTGCATAACCATGCACTTGAAACCCTTAAGTTTTGAAACCATTTCCTGTTTAATGCTGGGAATAACAAGACAATGTGGACCTTTGGGAATATAGACATTAAAGATTTAGTCTCTTTATAACCTAAAGCCACCGTTAAGCAGATATGGTTAACCGCAACCTGTCTAACTATCTTTTGACAGCTTGAAGTAAAAAAAAAAGCCCTTCAGGAATCCATATTACCCACGTGGCCATAAAGAAAGCGCTGCAATAAATTATATCTTACTGTAAGGGCATTCATCTTTTCAGGGACGTGAGCAATAAAGATGAACTCCCTGGAATACACTATTTCAAGGAAAAAAAATGATGTTACAGCTTGCATCTCATAAGCTTTAAGGAAGACAACTTAATAATAACACAAGAAAAGAGCTCAAGTGATTTCGGAGTTTAACTGTACTCATTACAAAAACTTATATCTTTGAGCTAAAGCAGTGAAACAAGCAGAACATACCACTACAGGCTTACATACCACTTTTATAACCAACATAACAGCTGACTTTTCCATATTTATAGATACTAAAGATTTAATTATTATATTATAGTGTCTGCTTTCTAATGGTGGACTGCCGTTTTACAAGAATTGCTCTCAAGATATCCTCTGCAGGTTGTAAAAATTGTCATCGAGTGAGCCATGCCAGGAAAACTGGCAACGGTGTAGCTGGAAACTTCACTCGACATGGCAACACCATTTGTAGATTAAGACTTTTTTTTTTTTAGAAATAAGAAACACAACGTTATTCTAACCAGATGAACGGCACTTTGCCAATCATGAAGCATTTTCAGTCTGCATACATTTATGTGGGGCGTTCAAAAAGC
>CM068957.1:11507978-11522964 GCA_035128595.1 Eptatretus atami | reverse complement strand
TTAAGTTAAAAACAGGTCAAAAATTTAAAACATTTGAAATTATTTTTAAATTTCAACTTCAGTGCATCAATAGTATACCCCAAAGGAACCTCCAAGCCAAATATCAGCATCCTAGTACACAGATTAAATGAATGGCAAGCTTCTAAATAACTTGCACCAAAAACTTTAACGTTGATGTGCTTACAAAAAAGTTAAGTTCAAACAGGTCAAAAAATTTCAAACATTTGAAATTATTTTTAATTTCAACTTCACTACATCAATAATATACCCCAAGGAACCTCCATGCCAAATATCAGCATCCTAGTACACATATTAAATGAATGGCAAGCTTCTAAAAAATAACTTGCACCAAAAACTTTAACGTTGATGTGCTACAAAAAAGTTAAGTTAAAAACAGGTCAAAAATTAAAACATTTGAAATTATTTTTTTTATTTCAACTTCACTAGATCAATAGTATACCCAAAGGAACCTCCATGCCAAATATCAGCATTCCTAGTACACATATTAAATGAATGGCAAGCTTCTAAATAACTTGCACCAAAAACTTTAACGTTGATGTGCTACAAAAAAGTTAAGTTCAAAACAGGTCAAAATTTAAATCATTTGAAATTATTTTTTTAATTTCACTTCACTACATCAATAGATATACCCAAGGAACCTCCATGCCAAATATCAGCATCCTAGTACACATATTAAATGCAATGGCAGCTTCTAAAAAAATAACTTGCACCAAAACTTTAACGTTGATGTGCTACAAAAAGTTAAGTTCAAAACAGGTCAAAAATTTGAAACATTTGAAATTATTTTTTTAATTCAACTTCACTACATCAATAATAACCCAAAGGAACCTCCATGCCAAATATCAGCATCCTAGTACACATTATTAATGAATGGCAAGCTTCTAAATAACTTGCACCAAAACTTTAACATTTTTCACGCTGACGCTCACGCCGGGGGTATCGCTATAGCTCTCTGTTCTTCGAACAGGCGAGCTAAAAAGGAAGGGTGATGGATGGTTAAACACTGGCTGAAGGGACACCTTGTGACTCTGGATAGATTGACTGATGGCATTATGTGCATGATTGCAAAGCCCACCCTGCTATTAGCTGTGAAGACCACGGTGGCGATTTTATAGCATTTATACACAACCGCCCTCCCCCTTCCCTGTGCATGTAACCATCTTCTAAATGGAAGATATCCGAAACCATCAGCCCCCTTCCCCCTTTTCCTCTCCATGCAAAGGTATCACAAAAAGGGCCACCATTGGAGCAGCAATGCTTCAAGGATGTGATTCTGAAGAAGAAATTCCACAAACATTCATAATAGCAGAGCAAACCACCCTGTGAGAACCGAAAAATATCATTAAAGCCCACCAACAGCTCGTTCCAAGTGAAATGATACCTCGCCATCGCCGTCCAAACCCACTGTGGCTACATTGGCATTGCTCTGCATTGGATCCAAGCTGGAAACAATGTTGGGTTGTTTATTTTAACACAAGTAAACCATCTTATAACTTCCGCACATTAAGGCTCAAGCCTTCAGAAGAGTCCCGACGGAATGTCCTCGAGCAAGATCGTTTCAGGGTTTACCACTCAGAGAGCCATTTTATTACATTGTGTACAACGGCCAGAAATCTTGCGAACTGATGTCCAATATGAATGCCAGCCATTCAGGATTTAACACTGTTCGCTCAGGAAAAAATAATAATATCCCTTGATGTCCACATGCTGTGTCCATCCATGTTGTACCACGTGTACCACCCACAGCCCATCACACTGAAAATCATAAACAATCATTAAATCCATGACAATGATTTATTAATTAATTATCAATCATAGCACGGCCTACAGCGCAATATGACGTGAATCAAATATTATATCAATATTATTAATTACATTAGTTAATTTTATATCTCGACGATAAAACGAGTGACATGGTCCGTTCGCCTAGATGAAAGAATAATTGGTTTAAATGTTTCATGAAATATTTTTGAAATGAATATTGTGCATTGAATAATACAATATAACAAAGACAACCCATGAACAGCCTATTAGTTTAAAAATATTATTGAAAAATAACAACTCAGATGTGCAGATAAGTCAAACAAACGAACACACAAACACACTTGTCAAACTATACAGAGATTCTGGCTTTAAAAAGGTTACATTGGGGAAAACGTTCTACTTATTCAACGAGGTATTGATACTATAAGAGAGGGTGTTTTTGCGTGTGTGTGTGTGTGTGTGTGTGTGGCCAATTTTTTCAGAGATAGCCAAAAGGATCTTCGTCAAAACTTTGAAAGGTTCATCAGTGAGTGTGAGGGGTGGGTAGGCTAAAAAAAAAAAATTGAAAAAAAGGAAAGTTGCATTTTTGGGGGGGGATTTTTTCTTAAATCACTCATATAATGTGCCTAACCTTTGTAACAATGTGAAAGGTAATATTAAATGATCCCCAACCCCATCCCTTAGCGGGTTGTGGGAAGTTTCGTAAGGCCCCACAAAACAAACAGAAAAAAAAACAAAATTTATTTCTTCAAATGCCAATTAGTGTAGTAGATAGTAAAAAATCGTGCAAATTATGATACAAGCATCAAATTTGGCATTTCTGATCAATCTGCCCCATTGGCCATTTGAAAATCCAAATTTTGAAAAATTTGAAAAAAAAAATTTTTCAAAAAAATTTGAAGTCACAGCTGGCTGAAATTCTTGAAGCGCAAGTGAACATCCCAGACAGAGAACCAAGGGGAGATGCAGTCATCATGATGGCTCAGCACTTATCAATGCCCTACCTCCACGTACTTCAAAGATATTTGATGACTATGCTAAAGAGAACATCCCAAAGGTGGAATCCTATGGTGCCAGGTACGAGAGGGTGGACGTAGTGTTTGATGTGTACAAGAAGTCGTCTGAAGTCCGAGGCAAGGTCGAAAAGGGGGCAAGGAATCAGAAGATGAGTGACAGGAACCAGTAAGACCCCAAGTAACTGGAGAAGCTTTCTTCGAGATGAAGCAACAAGACTGAGCTGTTTCACTTCCTTGCGGAAAAGATGTGTGAAGCACAGACGACAAGCACAGTCATTGTAAAAAGGAGAAGATGCCATTAGCAACAACAAGGAAGTCACCGGATGCTGTGTCTCCATGTTGTCATGAAGAAGCTGACACTCGAATATTTGTACAGCCAGGGATGCAACGACGGATGGTAGCAAGTCCATTATCATTAAGGCTAATGACAGACGTACTAGTCATAGCAATATCTGTACTGCCATCCTTACAGGAACTAGGTTTTGAGAACATGTGGATTGCCTTTGGCCAAGGAGCCAAGGCGGATGGATTCCAGTCCATGAAGTCGTTTCTGCAATAGGGCCTGAGAAAGCTAGAGGGATCCCATCTTCATGTTCACTGATGTGACTCGTGTCTGCTTCCGCGTAAAGGGAAGAAAACTGCATGGCAGACTTGGAATTCTTTGATGATGTTTCTGAAACATTCACCAATCTCAGACAGCATCCAATTGATTCGTGATCTTGACTTATTGAAGTTTTTTTTCAAAATTTGGATTTTCAAATGGCCATAGGCAGATTTGATAGAACCCCTGGAGAACAAATGTGCCAAATTTGATGCTTGTATCATCATTTGCACGATTCCTCAAAAATTGCTGTTACTGCCACCAGCTAAAATGGAGTTAGAACAACATCGGATAACGCCACGTACCCCTGCGAGTACTGTATATGATCGATACAACAACAAAAAATTGTGAGTAAATGTTCACTCCATTTAAACTTATTGCAAACCATGTTTATATTTATATTTATCTAATGGACAAATCCAGGATCGAAATTTCACATCAAAAAAGTAATCATACTATAATGGAGCTATGATGTATGTATGTATGTATGTATGTATGTATGTAGCCGAAACCCCAGGGATTGCATTTTTCATAACCTAGTACACCCACATCGACACGGAAGGGTCATGTTATTATCCTCTCTGGGATATATAGATTACAGTAGATCGAGGCTCATGCCCGTTACTCTGTTGGGGATGTGATGAGCATATAATGCTCAAGAACGTCGGGATTCCTCACCTTTAATTTAGTGTTGACCAGCAGTAGTGACTGTTTATAAAGGTAATCATACATGTTTGTGGGTTATAATATTTTTACTTCTGGTGGAGGTGCCCCACAACACAATAAGCTATTTATACACATTAACACGGTGAGTGTCCAAGGTTAAAAACTGCTTGGGGAGGGGGGATATTATTAGTATTAATATTGTTTTGTAATAGCATTCATATTATGATATTATCAATCATGTAGTTATTATCTCCACCACTGAAGGTGGACAGAGGTTATGTTTTCACCTCTTTCTGTCTGTGTTTTCTGGTTGTTCGTTATAATTAATATTATCATGTCAGTCTGTCTCCTTTGTATGTATGTATGTATGTATGTATGTATTTATGTATGTTTGTATGTATATATGTACTGTATGTGCGTATGCATTTATGTCTGAGTGCGATAACTCACGAACACTTTCAGCTATCTTCGTCAAACTTTACCAGAGGATTCCGAAGGACAAAAGTGAGGCTGTCAATGTTTTTTGACAATAATTGTCAAAGGTCAAGGTGACAGTGACATAATTTGCATGATTTTCGTTATACCTGTCAGGCTACCACCTGACGCCTTCTTGTTTGTCTGTCTGGCTGTCTGTGAACAGGATATCTCAAAACGTTGAGGATGGATTCGGACGAAATTTGGTGGACAGGTTGGGCATATTAGTGGGGCAACTTAGCATAACAATTGTGCATTTTGTGAGGAAAGCACCAAATTTGGCACACTAGTAGCCTATCATATTATGAACAGATTTGGATATTGGGCCATCTCAAAATTTTTTATGGCAGTGGAAAATGGCTGCCACAGCCATCAGCGGCTGAATTTGAGATGGCCCAATATCCAAATCTGTTCATAATATGATAGGCTACTAGTGTGCCAAATTTGGTGATACCTCACAAAATGCACAATTGTTATGCTATATTTAGCTAAGTTGCCCCACTATATGACAATGTCGAATTGTTTCGATTTTGGTGAAGTTCTGGATCCGGATACTGGAATTTTGAAAGTTATTCTTCACCTTAGAGCAATCGGGCTAAAATGATATATTAAAGCATGCTATCTTAAAACGTTGTGGTTGGATATTAATGAACCTTGGTGGACAGGTTGGGTGTATAACAAGGAAGAATTGATTCCATTTTGGTGAAGATCAGATCCAATAATTTTTTTAACGTGATTCTTCAACATTGAGTGACAGGGCTAAAAATTAAAAAAAATTAAAATATAGTATCTCAAAAAGTTATGGACGGATTCGATGACACTTGGTAGACATGGGTGTGTGACAAGGACGAACTGAATCGATTTTGGTGAAGATCCAAAATCCAGATCGAGAACTTTTTAATCTTAACAAATGATTCTTCACCATTGAGAAATGGGTCAAAACGAACGATAATATATATATATATATATATATATATATATATATATAATATATATATATATATATATTATATATATATCACAATATCTCAATCTCCACTCTAATTCCTATTTTCCCCATTGTGATACAAACTTCCACATCCTCTTCAATCTCATTCTTCCATCCAAGACTTCAAGACAGCTATTCAGCACCATCTCAGATCATCCCCCACCCAAAACCATGATCTTTTATTACCACGTTAATCCCCCACCCCAAGCCCATCTTCTTACAATTTTTCATTTCTTCGTTCCTAAGAGTTTGCTTTTGCATCCATCTTGTCCACCCCATGCATCCTTTCCTACCATCATTCCTCTTGACACCTATTACTTTCGAAGTCCCTCATTTTTCCTTCAACCTGCTGTTGGTCTTCTCCACCCCACTCACCCCCCCCCCCCCTTCTCTGCTGTTCTTTTTATAATGTTGTGTTCTGATCGGTTCAGTGTTCTAGCTTTGTCTAGCTCCATGTAAGCCACTCCACTCAACTTTCTTGAAGTTGAATGCATGGTGTAAAAGGACGTTTTCTGGCGAACAACACCGTGAAGTTGTGTCCCAATGGGACAGTGCTATGATTGAGAAATTGGGTCTATGAGAAGTTTGATAGACATTGGAGTTAGGGTGCAGCTGGAAAAAAAAACAAAACAAACAAGGTCTGAGTTGTAGCCACGTCTTCATTGCCCACTATTAAATAAGTTTAGTAGCTTTGGGACATGAATGAGGTGGAGATCCATCGAGTCCATCCACACCTCCAGCAGTTGACCAATGTATTCTGATTCATGGTAACTCCATTGGTTACTCTGGAAGTTTAAATCTCCTATGAAGATTCTTTTCCTACAGTTTATATCATCTGCAATAAAACTGCGAAAAGAAAGGGCAAGTAGACAGTGAGTAGTGCAACAAAACTAAAAAGGAATGGCAAGTACATGGAATGATCGATAAAGGAAGAGCAGAGTAGGGAAGAAACTTGAAACTTCTGATGCCAACACTCTTGCAGAGGCGATGTGGAGGCAAAAACATCCAAATCTAAGAGAGCATGATGATCTTTAAGAGGGGTTTTGGGGGTAATTATTGATTCCCACAACACTTTGAAGATGTATTGTTCAGATCATCTGCTCCTCATTGCTGCCAAACCACATTGTGGAAAGGTCTCATAAAACTTTCGGCTTGGCAGTTATTAATAAGCAAAGGAGCCCGAGGAGCAGAAATAAAAGAATGATATTGAGTAAAGCCCTGCATATGTGCTCACCATTTGGGCTAAGAGGTGGTGGCATTCGAAAGGCAGCTGGAGGCAATCGGTTATGATCAAGTGGCAACATCGATTGTGCGATTTATCATATTATTAAAACAGCCATTTGCTCAAATTATTAGGATTTCTGCAGTGTGACGTATTTGGATTGTGTGGCCTGCTGCTCACGAAAGGCCAAAATCCTAATGGAGGAAAGGTGGTTTGTGATGACGTCATCGGTGTTCAACACTGAAATTTTTTTTTGCTGGAAAAGCTAAATTCCAAGTTGATTCACCGCTCGAGCAGTCTTACCAGATAAAGGGGCTGTTCTTCACTAGGGGAGAATGTGGGGAGGGGGGGGGGGAAGAGGTTGTTCAACTGGCAGGGTCATGCTATAAGGAGGTCTACAGCTGCTACCAAATCATCGGGTCTTCCTTGAATGAGACTTTCAGACATTCTAATGGAAGTTTTCACGAGTATCAAACAAAATGAATGCAATGAAGTATTCTATCAAAGTAGCTTGCAAGGATGAATCAAATGCCTTCAAAGCCAGACGTGCAGACTGGGCATCCTCCGTCAATCCAAGTCTTTCCTTGGAAAATCAGAACTACTCACTGTCTACAAGGCCTTTTGTCAGTAGTTCAACAGAGTACTGCTCTCTGCTATGGGCTGATGCCCCAGCATCACATTTGTTTCCCCTGCATCCTGTTGAATTTGAAGCTCTTAAAATTATTGCAAGAGACCGAAGCACACGCTGTCTTGCTTTGACATTGCAGGCAGGTCGAGAGTCTCTCCAACTTGGAAACAGAATGCCTTAAATGGTAATTCATCCACCGTGAATAAAAGAGAAGCTGACATTTCAGGCCTTCACCTTCGTCGGAACAAAAGAGAAAAAAGCTTTTCTCTTTTGCCTGATCTTTTGCTCCAACAAAGGGTAAGGCCTGAAACGTCAGCTTCTCTTTTATTCACGGCGGATGAATTTCCATTCAAGATATTTTATTGCCACCACCACCGAAGGTGGGCGGAGGTTGCGTTTTCACCCCTGTCTGTCTGTATGTTTGTTTGTCTGTGAAAACGTTGTCTCAAAAAGTTGTGAAAGGTTTCAGATGAAACTTGGTGGACAGGTTAGGTGTGCAACAAGGAAGAATTGATTCAATTTTGGTGAAGTTCCAAATTCACATCCGAGAATTTTTAAGTGCTTCTTCACCAATGAGTGGTCAGGCTAAAACCGATATAGTGTATAGCACAATATCTCAAAAAGTTGCAGACGGATTGGGATGAAACTTGGTGGACAGTGTGGGTGGGTGACAAAGACGAATTGCTTTGATTTTGGTGAAGATCCGGATCCAGATCCAAGAAAAATTTTTTCTTTAAAAGTGATTTTTAACCATTGAAAGATGGGGCCACTGTCACAATATCTGATGTCCCACTGTCAATTTTGCATTGTTCTTCCATGAACCTCACTCATATAATGAAAAAAAAAGCTGTTTTCTTGTTTGAACTTCAACCAAATGAAGCTTTCCACTTCCAATACTTCAAAAGACGTATATTTTAATCCGATTGCTTTCTCAGCAAAAGAAAAAAACTTCGTAAAGGAGGAATTATTACACAATTAGCAAGGCTGTCTCTCAAGCATAACCTCAAACTCTTTACAGACGAATGAGGTCAAAGGAGAAGAACATGTGAAACATACCAAACATGTGCATTAATCAAAGGGCACTTGATGAATCTGGAGGCAGCATCATGTCTGGGGTCCAGCGTTGTGGTGTAACCACCCAGCATCGTGGTGGTTCACTTTGTGGGATGGCATCAAAGTTGTCAGACTTTACGGATCATTGTGGGTGGCCAGTGCGGCACATTACACAGCTACGCACAAAGGCTTTTACTTGAACGAAAACTCATGAGATGCTGTTCAATGTTAGACGGCATATTACATTATGATACTTACAGGAAAGACTAATGAATGGAGAAAGGAGGACAAGCATTTTAGGGGTGCATTGTGGGAGCACACCATGTTTGAGATGAAACAATGAGGGAGTTGTACGTTTACTTGTGGACATTATATTCAAAACAAACGTTTCGGTGTATAAAGTGAGCCTTAATTGGACGTACCATGGTATAGTAAAGTTAAACATCGAGTATAAACAAACAATAATATTTATGCAAATCAGTTTGCTGATATAGATTCAGCAAAATTATGTTTGTTCAAATGGACAAGTGGAATGTTCATAGTTTACAAAAACCTCCAAACATGTCCAGCTTCCAGGACTTGGTTGTGTCCAGTACATCCTTAGATTAACTAAATATTCCAGCTATGTTCCAAGGAATGATAAGAAATTTTAAAAATGTAAATGATAACAAAAGGAGTGAAACATTCCGGCTTGTCTTCGTAGGGTTGCTTATGCATACCTGGGCGCTCAAAATGTCTCTTAACAAGACACTGACACCAACCTAACTAACGCTTAGGTTAATTTTTTCGCCTCCAATAGGTAAGTTTATAGAACGAGTAAGAAAAATATCTCCTCACTCATTATATATACACTTACATGATGAAAAGTAATAATCTGATATTTCTTGTGTACAAAGTGGAAGAGCGAGAACAAGGAACAGAAAAGTTACAACACAGCTGGAAAGCAAGGAAAGATAGCAACTAAAGAAAGAATTGGTTGGAGGGGGGATTCTTGGATACAAACTCAAACACAAGAATAAGTTGGATGAAAGAACAGGAAAGGAAAAACTGGGATGAAAGGACAATGGAACAAATAAATGGAACGATGTGTGCAGGGAGAGGGAGGAAGCACAATAACCAGGAAAGGAATGAGTGGTCTTAGAGAAGGTTAACGAAGGTCAAAAGTATCATAAGTGGAGATGGTAGATGAGGAGCAGTGAGCATCGTGAAGCCCTGGAGAAAGGAGTGCGATTGAACAGACTGAGGAAGTTAGTTCCACAAGTGAGAGAAAAGAAGAACAATTGAGTGCAGGTGAGCAGTGAACACGGATTTTGGGAGTTTCATCAGAGGTGGGCTACAGGCAGACTCCGTGTGCCATGGAGAGACTGAAGGGATGGGGAGGGAGGATGATGCACAGAGAGAACAGAGGGTATGATTAAGGTGTGAAGCAGGAGTGCCAGCCCACAGGGGACAGCAGTACTCCATCAAACTGTGGATCAAGGACTTGTAGGTTATTAGAAGTTTGGCAAAAACAAAAATTCCTATAGTTTTTGAACCCCTCTCACACAAGTATCTAAATATATAAAGCCCTGTGTATTTATTTCTCTGATACGGAGGAAGTGACCTCACAGTCACTGAAGTGACATCACGTTCATCACTGAAAGGGAGCACAATGCAATATCAGTGTTCGCGCCATTCGCCGTTTTGTTTCCACTCAGGAAAGGTGAATTTATTCCGTCCAAAACTTTTACGACACGCATCTGAACTTGGGTTGATTGCATGACCATTCCGGTTGTTTTCACAAATACTGGAATTTAAGAACTGTCACTTTGCTGACAGAAATACCAATCTTTGCTGTGATGGCTCATCAATATGGGAAGGAAAAAAGGATTCCTGGGAGTGCGGGGAAGTTGGCGTCTGCAGTTTCGCCACTTGTGCCCATGTACCCATGTACCAATATACCCATTAAAAAAACCTATATATATATATATTAAAATTAATTATTATTATTTTTATTAATCACAAACCTTCCCGGGAGATCCCTGAATCCACCATAGTTGGATTTATTGAAATCTGTTAATCCGTTCTCAAGTTATAACACGACAGACAGACAGAGAGACGCGGCTCCTTTTATAATATAGATAACGCTGGAGGTGACACGTTAGTCATTTCTATTTGCAGTAAAAATATATATGGGTGAGTAATTTTACTGAGTCATTTGAAATTCCATTATCACTTTTATAATAAACTAGACGAGCCGTGAACCCGTTGGGTTCCCGTTGTGACAGCGGTTGATAAAAAAAATCATTTCGAAAAAAAAAAAAGATAGCTCCAGCGAACTATACGTACCGCTGAGGTTGTTTGCATTGATCAAATTCTCCCGAAGAGTACTTGACTGAATCGGGAATTTGTTTTTTAATAATTTTTTCGTTGCCCGATTTGAACGAAACTTGATACTGCACAACGTAGGCGAATGGTGAGTAAAGTGGGCTGAAAATTTTTGTGCTATCGTGTACCGTTTTGGCTGTATTTCGGGAACATACATAAATACATATATACAAGATGAGAGTTTTAGTAGTATATAGATGTATTTGTAAAATAATCATACTTTACAAAACAAAAGTAAATCCGTAAGCCTGTGAGTTATATTCTTTAACAACTGTGTTATGATGGTGGTGATGCGGGGGATGCTCTTGGCCCGGTCATTTTTGACGGGCTTTAAGCTAGTTTTACGTAAAAACCTAAAATCCACATCCCATTAAATTTATTAACAGGAGCAAAGCAGTGGTTGTGGGTAGGGGAGGATAGGGGTAGTTCGTTCCTGTTTCAACTTCAGTCCAGTTTGCAAACACAACTACAGTCAACTACTAAGTTGGCAAAAAAAAGAAACTGGTTGTCGTTGAAAAGATCCGGATTCGAAACTGAAGTCCAGCTGTCGAATAAATGTCGACGCTGTGGTTGTATTCCCCACGAACGTAAGCAGTCCTTTGTAACGGCTTTTTCAATCAAATATTGCAGGAGGTTTCAAAGGCAGAAAACTGTAAGCATAAGAGCAAGTATAACAGCAGCTTGGCTCTACTTACCAATCCTTGTCCAACTACCAAGGAAATAAGATGTGGATATTTCATTTCCTTTCCAATAATCTGCATCTGCTTGACGACTTAAAACAACTCTGGCCTTTAAAGATCCATTTGCCAATTTCACCGTAAATGTCCCCTTAATGAAATGATTCATGAATTTTTTAATGGGGATGAAGTTTGAACGTTTTTCTCTTCCGTTGAAACTTTTTGTGCAGGGATTTGAATCAGCTCGTCGTGAGTCGGTCAAGAGGTGGAAACGAGATTAAATGGCTGGAGATGACGGTGTAAACGATATCAACTTGCAGATTTGAAGAGAGCATGAACCAGCTGTGACGTTATCATTAATGGCATTCCGAGGGAGTGACTCTTAGCCCCCGAACATGTCAGAACTGTGTTGGGGGAAATCCTCCAGAGGGTGTCAAATGTCTTTCCTCCACGAGTGAGCAAGCTGCCTTTTGAGGGATAAGAAAGTAAAATTTGTTAAACTTCCCCCAGAGGAAGGAACTCTTGTCACCACGAGTGAACGTCGCACCGAGTCAACAACATATTCACGCATTTACAGTGGAACCAACACAACACCTTGAGAACAAGAGCCAATAAGATCACGACCTCATCTGGAAGGGAAAGTAACACATGGAGAGGTCGGTGTTCTATGAACCTTCGGACGACAGCGCTCGATTTGCTAAACTTTATACGTTGGAACTTGGACGGCAGGATGGCTGACTAGCCGAGGTTCGAATCTCGACACAGATATAAACCGTCACCCTGGTGTTACACATCATTGTGTCTGGCATCCATCGGAAGGACCTGAAGCCGGAGCACACAACTCTGGCAGTGTTAGTTTGTGGGTGTTAAAGGTCCCATGGTACCTTGCACTAAGAGTCGGTGAGTTATCACCGACACCCTGAACAAATTACAAATTTCAGCACAAATCAGCCCCTGTCGAATGGCAGGCCTGGCCAGCATGTTCGTGAAAGACTTCAGCTAAAAACATTCCTGGCTGACCCCACAAGATGAGCATAATTGGGGTCGTAGTTGTAGTTGTAGTTGTAGATGTAGTAGTTTTTGTTGTTGTAGTAGTATTGTCCGAAGAGGTCATATATGTGGTTATGACTTTATTATGAAAGTGTATATTTTTACCTCTGCCACCGAAGGTTGATGGAGGTGATGTTTTCACCCCCATCTGTCTGTGTTTGTTTTTCTGTTTGTGAACAAAATATTTTGCTGAAGATCCGAATCCGGATCCGGATGTAAGAATTTTTTTAAAACGGATTCTTCACCATTGAATGACAGGGCTAAAACGATATGATGCATCTGATTTGGACGAAACATGGTGATGATGTGGTCCGGTGACGAGAACAAGCAGATGACATTTTGGTTCAGGTCCGAATCCGGATCCAGCCCGTCAGTGGGAAACAAAACGTTAAAACAATCACTCTGGAGGAGGAATGTGCTCTCTCGAGTGTCCGTTCTAGTTCAGGATGTAAAAGCATGAATGATCTTTATGGAAAATACTTCTGTCTTGTGTGTGTGTGTGTGTGTGTCTGTTGTCTGTCTCTGTTTGTGTGTGTGTCTGTCTGTCTCTGTTTGTGTGTGTGTCTGTCTGTCTGTTTGTGTGTGTTCTGTCTGTCTGTCTCTGTTTGTGTGTGTGTTGTTGTCTCTGCGTGTGTCTGTCTCTGTTTGTGTCTGTGTGTGTGTCTGTCTGCTCTGTTTGTGTGTGTGTGCTGTGTGTGTGTGTGTGTGTGTGTTGTGTGTGTGTGGCTGTCTCTGTTGGTGTGTGTCTGTCTGTCTCTGTTGTGTGTGTGTGTTGTGTGGTGTGTCTGTCTCGTGTGTGTGTGTCTGTCTGTCTCTGTTTGTGTGTGTGTGTGTGTGTGTGTGTGTTGTGTGTGTGTGTGTGTGTGTGTGTGTGTGGCTGTCTCTGCTTGCGTGTGTGTCTGTCTGTCTCTGTTTGTGTGTTGTGTGTGTGTGTGTGTGTGTCTGTCTCTGTTGTGTGTGTGTCTGTCTGTCTCTGTTTGTGTGTGTGTGTCTTCTCGTTTGTGTGTGTGTCTGTCTGTTTGTTTGTGTGTGTGTGTCTGTCTGTCTCTGTTTTGTGTGTGTGTGTTTGTGTCTGTCTGTCTCTGTTTGTGTGTGTGTGTGGTCTGTCTCTGTTTGTGTGTGTTGTCTGTCTGTCTGTATCTGTTTGTGTGTGCATCTGTCTGTGTGTGTGTGTGTGTATCTGTTCTCGTGTTCTGTTTTCTGTGTGTGTGTGTGTTTGTCTGTCTCTTTTGTGTTTGTGTGTGTGTGTTGTTGTGTGTTTGTCTGTGTCCTGTTTGTTTGTGTGTGTGTGTGCATGTGTGTGGTGTGTGTGTGTGTGTGTGTGTGTTGTCGTGTCCCTGTTTGTGTGTTGTGTGTGCACGCGGTGTGAGTGTGTGTGTGTGTGTGTGTGTGTGGTGTGTGTGTCTGTGTGTGTCTCTCGCCATTTTTCTCAGATGTGGCGAAACGGATCTTTGTCAAACTTTCAGAGGTTCATCAGTGAGTGCCATTGAGTGTTTTTGGCAAAAATATGAAAATATAAGTTGTATTTATACAAAATAATTTAAATCGCTTGATAGTGCCTAAACCTTTTCATCTGTGTGAAGGTAATCTTAAATGATCCCCAACCCCATTCCCTTGTGGGTGCAGGGAAGTGTTTTAGACCCCCCCACACAAAAAAATAAAAAATCCAAAATTTCATTTCTTCAAAATCCCAACAGAGTTAGAACAGCACTGGGAACACCACGGGCACCCGACTAGTAATCAACGATGAAAACGAAAAGGTATTTGAATGGGGAATGTATATTTTTCATTCTATTGCGGTAATAATTCACAAAGTTTTATTTTTTTTTTAAACACACCTTTAAATTGTGAATAAAGTGTAAATACCTGTAAATACCGAATAATTAAATTACACACGATAAATATGTTACACCCAAAGATGAAAACAACTTTCCCAGGTTTCTTTCCTTGCCATCCATGGTTCAAACCCGTCAATCTGACCTGCAGGTTTATACATCCCGAGATATACCCACCATGGTCATATGAAGGGTCCATTCTTCTTTTCACTTGCATTCTTAGGATTCCACGTTTTAAAACCACCTTGATAACCCGACACAGAGCTTAACACAACAAACACAAACAATGAGAACCCTTTTGTTCTGTTGGCAATCATCCTTGTGGTTCGGTATTCCGAGCAGGGTACAAAATGAATGAATATTGGGTTATAAGGGTTAAAATTGACCTCTCTCTAGAGTCTAGACCCACCCCCACCCAAATAACCCCCTTCCTACTGCCTTCAGCCGGAAGGAGGAATTAATTTTTGCTTTCACTTTATGGATCCACCGGGTCATCCATTTCAAGGAATTCATAACAAACCAGAGACGTCGGTTCGCAATCCTGGTTGTGTAAACCTACGAGTCCCCAAAAACAAGCAGCCATGAAAATAAACGTCCAGAAACGTAACCGCGCTAAAAATGATG
>CM068957.1:11490527-11507968 GCA_035128595.1 Eptatretus atami | reverse complement strand
TTGCTTATGGTCATAAAAGGGAAAAATTCTGTCTCCGAAGAGGATAAAAAAAATCACTGCACAAGAACAAAATCGCAAATAAACATTTTCTTTAGTATAATGCATATTATGTAGGGAGCTAGCTCATCATCATGATGATTATAAACTGAGTCTTACACGTTTAATTAAATTAATCATGTAACAGGTAATCAATCTCCTGATCAGGGCTGGTCGGATGACCGAGACTAGAGGTACGCACACTCACCTCTAGGCCATCTAGCCTGGGTTCGAATCCTGATGCAGCTATAAACAGTCAGGGCAATAAAATCAATGGGTGTGCCGTCCCTCGGATGGACGTTAAACTGGGTGTCCTGTCTGCCAGCATTAGTTGGTGGACGTTAAGATCCCACGGTGTCCTTCAGAAAGAGGAGGCGAGCACTTTTGGGAAGGAAATGGCAAACCATCTTTTATAACAACTGGCGAAGAAACTGCGTCACCACCACCACCGCAGAATATGGTACATCAGAATCAGAAGAATCTCCTGATCAAGGTTGGACAAGTCTTTGAACTGCTGTGGTTGTCGATTAGGCAGAGACCTAACGATGTGGCCAAGACAGGCATTATACAAGACCTATAGTTTTTACAAAAGCTGCCAGAATATTTTTTGGCCTTATTTTGCAATAACTTTTCATTTTGACTTTTATAAGTTCAGGTACAAATGCAGTTAGGTGAATCATTTATAACAAATGTAGGCGGAGTTGCAAAAGCCTTGCTACGATCATCTCGAGATTAAAGGGTTAGGAAATCCAATCAAAGATCACCGCTTTAGGCCCAAGGAAGGCTTCATTTCACCTTCAAACATCAGGAGATTACAAAAAGCTGAAGATAGTTAACCATGAAGCACCACGGTGTGCAGTGAAACATGATAACAGGGCCTTGCAAGCCCTGGCAGCCACCGTGGCACTCGCCCCAGTGGCATGTTGGGTCAAACTCTCATAATTTAGCTGTCGTCCCGCTGATGTCCTCGAGGCCTTAGGGCTCGCTACATGGGCCGGCGCCTCGCTTACGAGAGGAGGGGAGAGAACGGACTTTCCTGGATCACACCCATCGCAGGACATCTGCTGAGTAGGGTTTAGGGGAGAATTCTTCCAATGAAGGGGATTTGCCAAACGCTGCCGAATTTCATTTTTAACTCTATTTCCATTGGCGATGGTCCTTCATATCATGCCCCATCACACTGAACTGGAGAAGTGTATAATGAAACGCATGATGTATCCACCGGACATGTCGTGGCGGGCAAGGCCTCATGAAAACACAAGAACGTAATGGAAAGGTTCCATCCTTTGGGACAGAACCTCTCCAGAGGCAGAATACCTACAAACACATTTTAAAAACCTTTATTGATAAGAAAGTATGACGTCACAGACAACCATTGTTACGGATTTCTGTACTTAGCGCAAATTCAAATATTAAGTTTGTTGTATAAAACAACGAAACGTCTATCATGTTTCTCAACGAATCCACCATTTGTTGATGATTTTTGATAATCGAAATTCTCACACTTTATTAATTATTTTCAGAAGAGACCTCATTAGTTTCAAGAAATTAAACGATCAGAATTCATGATAATTTTTGTTGTTTGTTTTTAATGCACTTTGGTATAAAAGGGTTGATTTGTCGACTCATGATACATTTGTAGTCCAGGGAAACCTTCCTATTGCTGCAGATTCATCATAGCATCAGATTAATGGAGGAAACACCCTTCATTTTTCAACAAGAGAATCGTGATGGAAAATACAACTCCTACTACTGGTAACACGCACCCTGATTATTAACTTAGCTGTACTTTTCTTTCATCAAAGATTTCTGCAATAAGCGCAAATTCAAGGATTTCCACACTCGTTCTTGTGGGGGTCACCCAGGGAAGCGTTTTTTTTGTCTAAGTCTTTCACTAACTTGTTGGCTCGGCCTGGCATTCGATTCAAGGTGCAAGAATTTGTAATTTGTTCAAGATGCCGGTGATAACTCGTCTACTTCAAAAAAATTTTTTGGATGTATGACGTCCACCGACCGGGTGTTTCTTGCTGGCGTGTTCCCCAGGTTAACATCCTTCTGCGGGACGGAGCACGCACACATCGACACCTCGTACGTGAAACACCGGGGTGATAGTTTATAGCTGGGTTGGTATTCAAACCCAGCCGAGACAGCTCAAAGGTGAGTGTGCAAAGCACTAATCTGTACTTCTGAGCCAAGTATCATGGCTGAGACCCTTTTTGATCTTGTAAGACCTTTTTGGGGGGATATCGAAATGAACCAAACACTCACTTTATAAATGTTCTTTGTTTTTCCGTGTCTACCTACCTCTACCTCTACCTCTACCTCTCTCTCTCTCTCTCTCTCTCTCTCTCTCTCTCTCTCTCTCTCTCTCTCTCTCTCTCTCTTTCATCTGCACCTTACGAGCATTTATCAATCCAGCAAAATTACTCTACAAATAAAACACTTAAAACTTATAAAATGCATGCCCCATTGTCAAAATGTCAACCACTGGCTAGTTCGCTTCCAGCAAGCCACGGCTAGTTCGGAGTCTGCATCCCTGTCGAAATGGAGAGACGAGCAGGCGAGACGGAGAATTGCACAAACATATCCAGCGATTCAGCCGAACAATGCAAGGAGCCTATTGGAGCAAGTTAGGGCATGGAGTAAAGGAAACACCTGCAGAGGTGTCAACCTTTTCCATTATCGCATATAATCCATTGTGATCATAATATGAACTCTCGTGTCGAGATAAGACCGCTCATATTTCTGTATCATTTACACTACACAACCTAAAGAAATAAATCACTGACTGTAATCCATTCACTTCATTCAGTACAACTTTGGCTTCAAGCCCGATTCATCTGTCCACGTCATCTCGACCGTATCACGTATACTCAGACGGCAAATGTATAACAAATGATGGACATAGCTCAGATATCTGTGCTGGTGGTGATGTTATTAACTCCCCATCAAGCACAATAAACTACAAAAACCAAACAAATGCAATTTATCAATAGGTCGTTAAAAAGGGAAAACAACAAAGCATTATTTACCTGTACGCCCTGTTATGTGAGAAGATCTCCATGAGGACCATCATCATCTAATGGAACAGCACACAACAATCACATAGATTTCCAATAGATCACATCTCTCTAACAACACCATTTCAGATTTAATGCTTCAACTAATACATGTCTTGCTATACCGTTCTACATTTTAACAGCACTGAGACACCGTAACAGCAAGGGTCCCAAACATATAAAACCATTTATTGGCAAAGAAAGAAACAAGAAGATGCCGAATATGCCGGCATATCCACAACCTTGTCCTGATCTGCGAAGTGCACGTCATGAAGCAATCTTACATCATGACATGTCCACAAGCAAACGTCCAGCATTATCTGAGGGATGGATGTAGCATGATATCGCTACGATGTAAATGCCATCTTAAGCTCAGGTTATTAAATTATTTTGACAGATACTATGATTAAAGTATTTTAGTCTAGCCTGCGTTTGAATCCCGACGCAGCTCTAGACTGTCATCCTGGTGTTTCACAAGGAGGGTGATTCATCAATGTGTGTGCCGTCCCTCGGATGGATGTAAAACTGGGTGGTCAGCCAGTATAAATTGGTGGGTGTTAAAGATCCCATGGTGTCCATCGCGAAGAGTAGGTGAGCTATTGCTGACACCATTGGCCAAATTACAAATTCCTGCCCGAACTACTTATTTGTTTGTGTGCAGCACAATGCTACAGGGTAGCATCATTGGCTGAAGGTGCGGCTGTACCGCTGATGGTTAGGGCAGGAATTTGGAATTTGTCCGGTGAGTGCGTGTACCTCTAGGCCATCCTGTCAGCCCTGCCATAACTACTGCTGGGAAGGCAATGGCAAACCATCCAATATAACCCTTACCAATAAATTGCTTTGGCAGTTCTGATGCTCTGTAACAGTGTATGGTACTTCGGAATCACAATGCCAAGTATCTTCTTCGGTTCACAATCTTTGCAACCTGTTTGGCCTTGAACAAACAATGGCAGTTATTTTCAATAAAACTGCAGCAACACAAGAAAAGGTCTTGAAATTTGTACAGAATCGCGGATCAAGGTTTCAAGTGATTCACACTGATTGTTTGTGAATGATGCCCTTTATACTTGCCATGGCAAGGCGAAGGAAGACGTTGGCGATGGTCCTGACCACCATCCAAAGCCGTGGAAAGCTTCTTTGACGCAAGAAAAGAGGAAATGTCAGGAATTAAGCTCAAATTTTGGTTCAAGATCGGTTAAAGCGATTGCTGCGCCAGTGGATACCGCAGCTGTTTAAGGATTTCGGAAGATTCAAGATTTGATTTGACATGTGCCTCGCACATACACTATATTAACAAAAGTTTTGGTACAGCACATCCAAACTTGAAATGAATCATCCTGACTTACATGTACATTCCTACCCGCCCTCCACCCCGAAATACAAAGCAGCGTATGCTTTATTTTTTACTTATTGTAATGGTTTTAATTATTCCCACCCTCTTGTGGGGTCGACTGGGGAACGTTTTGACCCAAGTCACCAAGCGAGAAACTCGCCGACTCACAAGACTCCATGACGTAGCGGTTCGACAAACTGCTCCGAGTCTGGGAGGTTGGCAGTTCAATTCTGATGCGGCTGAGTCATAATCAAACAGAAGACCGAATGACGCATTGGAGTCACAGAAGGAACCGAAGGAGTAAAGAGCAAAGATGGATTCATCAGGAGGAACATGGACAAGATTCGGGTTTCAGCCGCTCTCCGCTACCCTCAAACCCATCCAGGTGCAGCCAAGTAGCCATACAGAAAAAAATAATCTGGAGGAACTCACTTCTCCTGGACAGTTAGATAAAGAAAGAGAGAAAGAGAGAAATACAGAGTAAAGGAGATTAAAAAAAAAAATCAAGAATTATAATGAATATAGAGGAAATGCGGAAAAAGTGGAAATAAGTGTGACAGGAACAATGAACAAAGATGTCGGGAAGAACCCGGCCAGATAGATTTCACCAGTTGCTCCAAAAACTTATAAAATGGTATATTCTGCTTCTTTGCTTTGTCGATACTCAGCATTTTAAGCAAAGACTGACAACCCCCATACAGTTGACAGGTTTGTATACATGGGGAAGAGGAAATGCCCCCTGAGTTTTGCCTTGTTGAGTGCAGCAAGAAAAAACAAGATGGCGTTCCTGGTACTCAGGGTGCTCTCAGTGACGTCACTTCCCCCCCGAGCTCAGTCACCGAACTCAGTGACGGTGTTTGATTGTTTGAAGCCAAGTCATGTGTGTGTGTGTGTGTGTGTGTGTGTGTGTGTGCAGCTCCTCTCTGAAACTGAAACCTTGTAAACAAACCAACCTGCTTGTTCAGGCCTGATGGGGCAGGAATTTGTAGTTTGTTTAGGATGCCGGTGCTAACTCAGCTACTCTTTGCTAAAGACAGTGTGGGACCTTTAATATTCAAAAATGGTCTGTGCCGGCACACGGGTCCTCCGGCTAAACGTCTTTCCAATAGGCGGTACACACATTGATGAATCGCCCTGCACGTGAAACACCGGGTTCCACTTTATATCTGGATCGACATTAGAACCCAGGCTCGACAGCTCAAAGGTGAATGGGCCTACCTTTAACTTACCCTGCAATTCCACAGCATGTGCTTTACAAGTCTTGTTGTCTTGGGTGATGCAACTCTATCACCTTTGATTCTTACGAAGGTAAGAGAAAGGGTGACAATGTATTTGTCATGCTGCTGTGTCCCTTTGGAACTCGTTGGAAGACGAAGATGATTTAAACCTGCATTGACCAGCCCAGATGCCTGACTTTGGTATGTTTTGAATGCCACCTGAGTACCAGAGTGATCCACTGAACATGCACTTGTTAAATGCAGGATGGAAGGAGGAAAATTACACCTGATATCATATCCTCCAACGTTTGGTACAAGGTGTAGTAACAGTGACACCCCTCTTATAAATCAAATAAACCGACATGTTAGTTGCTGTTTCTTTCCATTTCATCCCACGGAAATGTCCTACTCCTTCAGTTTGGGTTTTTGACTCCTGAGTCAAACATATACCTACATCCTCACCAACCGTATCAAATCTCAAACATCCTCATCTTTTGCTGTTGGCTTCCAAGGATTTGAGGATTTGAACTCTATATGATGTTTAAACACCTCTAAGGAATAAAGAAAAGTCCCTAAGCCTTACAAAGTCCTTGCAAACGTCAGATCCGAGGGTGCCGTCGAAACCACGCAGGGAGATATATCCAGAGGCAGAATACCTCCAATAAGTAGCATCACTGACGCGTGTTGCAGCTGGCAAGGTGAAACAGGCTTTGCGAGTTCCACTTCGCAGATCGGGTTGGGGTCGCTGCTTTAAGACTGGGATGGTGATGAGCACAGTTATGATACCCGGGAATCTGAAGGAGATGTTGAGTCCGTTGCGATTCGTCTTGGGACTGATGTCATGGGAGTTTGAGTCATTTGAATGTCTTTGAAATCGTTGAGCAATACATTGTTTAGAGCAGACCACAGCAAGATTGGTGAGTATACCAGCCCAGACTATCAGTCATAAGTGTTAAACTGAGAATGGCAGTTATAACTGACTTGTTGAAAAGTTTATGGGTGGCAGGATAGCCCCGAATGGTATGCATAGCCTACTCGCCTCTGAGCTGTCTTGCCTGGGTTCGAATCTCGACTCAGCTATAAACTCTCATCCTGCTGTCTTGCAGCTAGGCAGATTGAGGCATCAATTTGTGAGTCGTCCCTCGGATGGACGTTAAACTGAGCGTCCTCCCTACCGGCATTATAGGTGGTGGATGTTAAAGATCCCACCGTGTCCTTCGTGAAGAGTAGGTGAGCTATCTTCGACACCCTGGCCAAATTCGAAATTCCTGCCCTCACCTACTGGATGACCAGGCAGGCAAATGAAAAGGTGTGAAAAATTGTGATGATGGCATTTTGTGTTAATCGTTGGCATCCATGGGTAATCTGTTCTTGATGGGGTTGTGAACAAGGTGTGACCAAATTCCAGTCTTAGACTTCACCTTGAAGGTTATCATGAGGTCAGAAAGATCACGTGGAGTCAAATGTGTCAAAATCATGAATTTTTTTTCTCTAACTTCATAATGGGGAACAATTGATGGCAAAAAACTTTCTGGCATGATAGTTGGTTATATTAGGCACATCTTGAGCCTTTATGCACAAAAGCATCATGGGTAAATTCAAAATGGATCTCACATGGAGTCTTCAGAAAATGACTTTCCTACCTGAAGCAGCAGAGGGTGTTGCATCAGCAACACAGCCACACCCTCAGTCATTGATGCTACCCCACAGCCTTGTGCTGCGTACGATCGAAGAAGAAGAAGACTGTGGCCATTGTTGTTTCATCAAACGGAAGACCAACTACTGCATAACAGAGATCAGATTTAATGTGGCACAAGTGGCACAAGGCATGCTCCACCAAAGATAGTTATCTGCCGAGATTGAGGAAGAGGCGTGTGCCATTTTGGATGATTGATTATAAGAGTGGCCCTAAGCCTCGTCCTTCACCGGCCAAACGATGAAGTTGCTTGCCCTCAATGAACTGGACACTTGATATGTTTTGCCAGAAGAAGGACAAGAGAAAGCAACACAGGGTTGAAACATTGGAAAAGTAGGCTGAGATAATAGACCATGCAAGAACTGACCCGGTGATGAATACAAGATTAACAGATGTCAACGACCTTACAGCAGCCGAAGTTTGGAACCACCTCGAAAGTTGGGTGCAATTTGAACGAGAAAAGTCAGGCAGAGGGAAGCGAAATCATCAGGAGGGGGGTTGATAACAGACGAATGTATGAACACACTGTGTGGAGACCTGATCACAGGGACAGGATCATCTTTATGACATGGGTGAAGTCTGGGACAAAATATGCCAGCATCTGCAACGACCTGGGTATTGATTGTCATCAGAGATTCCAGTCGAGGAGAGCAACATCCCATGATGAAGTCCAACGCTTAATTGGGTCAAAAAGTCAAATATGTCCGGCCTCTGTCAAAAGCTTCCGTTCTGATGTATCCTGATGAGGAATCAGAATTTGTCATTGCGAAAATACGATCAAAATCTTCTGAGCAGAGTACCTCTTCCATCGAGTTTGAAGGTGAATACGACAGTGCGATGGACCTTGACCAGTCCAACTTTTTTTCCAGGAGATGGTGCATGTTGTCCTTGCAATTAGACAGCAAGAGCACATTACCTTTAGGGTGATTGAGTCAACCTCCTTTACAGTGACACACTAAAGGTCGTCAACCTCCCCCCACCCGCCGAAGCCTCAACCTCTCCCTTTCAAATCTGTCCCATCTTTACCTTTAATCACCCCTCCCCCCAACCTCCTCACCCTCCTCCCACTCATAAAAGCAAAACAGTTCCTCACACATCGATACAACAGAATATTTAACACTTTCCGCTCCCCTATTATGCCATCCCCGACTTCACGGAAACCCATCATGGTTGCCTGTCCAACTCACAATTTTAAGGGAAAATAGTTGGAAATAATAGCAAGGACCTGCGTAACCTCTGTGATGAAAGCGCTGCTTGAGAGAATGCCACAGTTATTTGGGTGATGTATAAACAACAGCCCACTGCCTTGATCGTTGAGGCCTATCTTCACAAGGCCCATGATGCCTATCAGCTCAAAATCCTTTTAACTGTCGCTTTTGGTCATTTTACACTGAAGCGATATAATTATACGGAGAGCGGGGCGATTGTGAATCTGACATCTTTGACTATGCATAGCAGAAATCACCAAATGGTGGTCATGGCATAGAAATTGTGGGCGGAGTCCAGCGAACTGTGACACCAATGGGTGGAACTCGCACAGACACACCGATGGACACACGCACGCATGCACAGATGGACGCACACATGCACGGCTCCTTTTATAGTACGGCTATGTTGGACACACCCGGTCATTCTAATACCTGGCAAGTGATTGACATTTAGACAGACGAGATCACTGGGGTCATTACATTTAAACCGAGGAGATCACTGGGGTCAATACTTTTCAACAAAGGGGAGCAACTGGGTCATTACTTTAAACAGAAAATATCACTGGGGATCATTATCTTTCAACAAAGGAGATCACTGGAGGTCATTACTTTAAACAGAGGAGATCACTGGAGGTCATTACATTTAAACAGAGGAGATCACTGGAGGTCATTACATTTAAACCGAGGAGATCACTGGGGTCAATACTTTTCAACAAAGGGGATCACTGGGGTCATTACCTTTAAACAGAAAACAGAAATATCACTGGGGATCATTATCTTTCAACAAAGGAGATCACTGGAGGTCATTACATTTAAACAGAGGAGATCACTGGAGGTCATTACATTTAAACAGAGGAGATCACTGGGGGTCATTAACTTTAAACAGATGAGATCACCAGGGGTCATACCTTTTTATCAAGGAGATCACTGGGGTCATTACCTTTAAACAGATAAGATCACTGGGGGTCATTACCTTAAACAGATGAGATCACTGGGGTCTTACCTTTAAACAGATAAGATCCTGGGGTCATTACTTTAAACAGATGCGATCACTGGGGGTCATTACCTTTAAACAGATGCGATCACTGGGGGTCATTACTTTAACAGATGCGATCACTGGGGGGTCATTACCTTTAAACAGATAAAGATCATGGAGAGTCATTAACTCTTTAAACAGATAAGATCACTGGGGGGTCATTACCTTTAAACAGATGAGATCACTGGGGGTCATTGCTATTTGAACAAAGATCACTGGGGTGATTGCTGGTACCCTGGCCAAATTCCAAATTCCTACCCAAACCAGCAGAGCCGTGTTCTCAGCCAATGATGCGACCCCGCAGCCATTTTCTGCAACAAACGACGAAGAAGACTGCGGCCATTGCTTTTTAACAGAGATCAGATTTAATATTCTCTGGCCATTGAATTGGAATTTTGGTCAATAATTCCACAATTTAAAATGTACTGCATTCCATATTGGAATTTGTAATGTGTTGGAAAACAGTGAATATCAAACTTCGGTACAAGTGTGTGTCAAACCGTTGAGATGTACTGAAATGAGGATTTACGTTTCACACGTAATTGCATCCTTTTCTTTTTCAGGATTTTCAAGTGTCTGACGGTGATACCTATGAGTGGTTCAAGTGGAAACTGATTCTTTCTGGTTAAAAAAACAACAACACCGGACTGTTTTGGAGCCGTATATTTATTAAACAGACATCACATGGGTTGTTACCTTACATTTGTGCATACTGTGAGTGTGCATATCTTACTAAGGAAAGAAAGTTGGGAGGATATTGCAGTAAGCATGTATGATGGAGCATGTATGACTCTTACACATGAGGATGGCTTGTACATAGGAATAAGAGGATTATGGAGGGCATGGATTGGGCAGTGGCTGATGTAGATACAGTGTCAATAGAAAGTTTACACCCCCTTTAAAAATTGTCACCTTTTGTTGCTTTATAGCCTGGAATTAAATTGCATTAAATCAGGCTTTATCCACGTTTATTTACACATCGTAGCCCGCAACTTCCAAGTGAAAAACAAATTCTACAAATTTCAAAAAAATTAATTAAAAATACAAAACTAGAATATCTAACAGCACCTGCGATGTCATGGACGTTTCCGGCTAGGAAGTGTCTAAGAACCAATCCTGGACAGGTCAGCACTCCGTCAGATGTTCAAATTTCTACTGAGCAGCCACAGTAATCAAATCTACACCAGAGGTGATGGTAAATGGGAGTGGGGAGAAGGGTGGGGGTCAAAATCCGATATGTTTCCACAATGGCAGACACAATTGTTTTATACAAAGATATACAAGTACAAAAAACTTAGATACAAGAGGAGGCCATTTGGCCCACCATGTCGGTGATTTAAGCCACACCCCCATTAACTTTATGAATTATTATTTCACTTCAGCTTACTGATACCACTCCCATTCTTACTATCGCATTAGACAGCCTCCCACGGGCCATCGGTGCCGGGATCTTTTATCCCATGAATGGCCAAAAGGTTCCTAACTAGAAATTAATGTTCCCCAATATCACTCAACCGGAAGCCAAATTTTGGCGGTGGCACAAGCGGGAGGGAGAAGGATGTAAAACGTCTCTTTCCTGTATGAGGATTTATTTATAATCGAAGAACGAGATATGGGGAGAAGAGGGGGATTGGACGTGGAGAACGGAACAAACCAAGCTAGTCAACAGACACAAATATGGATGTGGTGACATGCAAACTTATATACAGTGATGAAATGAATAAAATCCTATCCCTCCTCAGGGCCACAGACCACACTCTTTCTAAACAATGGGGAGGTGAGGGCTTGTATTGATACAGGGCCTCAAAGATGAGATGTAGCGAAGGTGAGGAGGAATGTAAGTGAGGGGTGATGAAGGCGAGGAGCGATGTAAGTGAGGGGCAATGAAGACGAGGAGCGATAAAGGAGCCGCAAGATGACAGAGATTCAAAGCAATGACCCCCAGAGGTCAGAGCTGGTGTGTCTGCTCTCCTGCACAGCGCCAATCACACTCTCCATGTCTTCCACCTTAGTCCGATCCTCCCGGGATTTTGAATGGCATATCCAAGGGGGTCCTGTCATTGGCCATCTGCTGGCATTTTCCTCTTGCTGTCCCACCCATGGGGCATGCCCATTTAAATAAAGTATTCTACCCCTTCCGGGCTTCTACAGCACATCTCACTGTCATGGCCTGCACGCACAGGTCAACAGTTCATCATGGTCCAAGGGTGCTTTGTTCATGCAGTTTTCACAAACCCTCCACCTGGCCTTGCCTTTGAAATAGGAGATTTTACGCCAGCAACCTTACCCTGACTATCTTAAAGGTTAACACTCACCGCTCCCACGGTGGACATATGACATACAACTTAGCCTAACAGGTCCCTGTTTACAAGAATATATCTATGCTAGGCGAATCACATAGACCATACTACACTTACTTCATTCTAACTCTGGACCCCTCCCCCACTCCCTTCCACATAACATTACCATTGCATGAAGTATAACTAAACATAGACATAACTTTAACATGCACAGACAAATAATTGCCCCAGGGCACCGACTGACAAACAGCCATCTAATCTTTTCAAGAGAAGCTGTGGGGTCTTTCACATCAACGGGACAGCCAGATTTACGTTCCCATCTCAAGGATGTCCGAGTTCTCCGAGACAAAGCGCCCTCTTCGGGCGCCACACCAGAACTTCCTGACACATTTCCTATCTATCTCAAAACTAAACTCCACAAGTTGGACTGGATTGGAGTTATTTTGGCAAAGTTTGGAAAACATCGGAACTTTTGTTTTAGGTTGATACCTCACTGAAGGCGAGAGAAAGAGAGCTTAAAACACCACAGTCGTGAGATCTCAAATTAATTTGGTTGTGACAAAAATGTGGGTTCAATTCCTCTGCTACTTCTTCTTCTTCTTCTGTCTTATGAAGCACATTACTGCAAGTGGCCCCCTCATGCAGCACGCCCTGTAGGTTAAGACAGGAATTTTTAATTTTCTCAAGGTGCCAATGACAACTCACCGATTATTCACAAAGAACACCATGAGATGTTTAACATCCACCAACTAATGCTGGAAGACAGTATGCCCAGTTTAAGGTGCGTCCGAGGGGACAACACACACATTCACGCCTTGCCCTGCAAGACACCAGAATGATAGTTTGTAGCTGGGCCAAGATTCAAACCCAAGCTAGACCACTCAGAGGCGAGTGCGTCTACCTCTAGGCCATCCTGTCAACCCCTGGCTTCAATTACTTTTAAGCTGGACAATATTTGTGTTGTCGATAAACCGATTCAGAATGTGTGATCGATTCTATCGGTAGAAAACGTTTCCAGATTCAATGAAGAAGTTTTCTTTAAGCTGCTCACAAACCTTTATAGAAACTTTTGCCTCGTACTGAACCATCAGGCATTTGATAATTTAAAATCTGAGTGAAGACTGCCTTGAATGCCTCAAACACAAAACCTCGCAACATTCAACTGCAATGGAATTGGCCATTTAAGTGGAGTATGATGTCATCACCAAGTGAAATAAAGCAATGACGTTTGCAAGCCGTGATGGTGAAATCGTGCTTCTTGCAATGTAATGGCAGCATACAGTTGAAAATGGGAAGGATAAACGGAGAAACATGCTTTCTGTAAAGCAGATGGTACCGTAAGTGAAGTCAGGACTTTTTTTGGACTGGCTATGTGGGGTTCATTAGGTAGACGGTGGTTTGAAGCACCCAATTTGCCTGGATGATGACTCTCTGGTCCTCTGGATCTTTATTCCCAATGTCGGAGTCGTACCACTGTGGCTGGTGGTCCAGAGAGGAGTAGATTGGCTGAAGACCATGTCGTGGGGGTGGGATTGTAGAGCCATCCAAAGTAAATGAAGTAAGCAAGGAGGGCTCTGATGGCGTGGATCAGATGGGTAGCTCCCATGGCACCATCAAAGATTCGTGGAAAGCAAACAATTGTATAAAAAATATATTCCATTAATTCACCGGGGTCAAGAGTAAGTAATCTTTCTTCGGTCGTATGCAGCACAGGCTGCAGGGTAACATCATTGGTTCAGGGCACAGCTGTGCTGCTGATGCAGTGCCCTCTGCTGGTTCGCACAGGAATTTGGAATTTGGCCAAGGTGCCAGCAATAGCTGGCCACAAAGGACACCATGGGATCTTTAACGTCCATCAACGAACGCAGATAGACAGGGTTCCCGTTTAACGTCGATCTGAGGGACAGCACACGCATTGACGAATCACCCTGCGAAACACCAGGATGACCATTTATAGCTGGGTGGGGATTCCAACCCAGGCGAGACAGTTTCGAGGCAAGTGTGCATACGTCTCGGTCATCCTGTCAGCCCAGAGTGAGTAATAACAAATCTGCAGCTTGAAGGTGGTGAGTGTGGATTTCATTTGACCAGGCTAGGTTCCAATTGGATACTTTTACCATGGTGCATTATTTAGCATCACTTGTGCTTTTTCGTCTCACCTGTTACATGTTGCTTTAAAAGACTCATGTCTGGAACAGATGTCCAACACTGATTGTTGATATACGCTTTTACAATCGATAACCATCCCATACCGCCTTCTGGCATCTATGTCCGTGGTCGTGGAATGTTCAGAATGCTCTTTGTCACTGCGGAGCAGGTCCGGCCAAAATACACAGCACTGAGCAGATTTGATTTATCAGGAGTGAAAGGACCGCAGCCAGTTTGTTCAAACTGGTTATTGTCTGTTGTGAGAACTATAACATGAAAGGTGTTGTGCTATTGTGGATGAATATACATGGTATCAAGCGAGAAGGCAGCTCCGTCGATGCCAGGCTTAACATTACCGAACAATCGAGTCTGGGTTCAATTTTGTTTCTGGCGATTATTCTTGTCCTGGACTGTCACAGAAAGAGTAGGCCACTGTGTGCTGGTGTCCTGTTTGGCATTGGTTGTCCAATTAGCAGTACCTGCAGAAGGTGGGAGTGCTGGGTCGACGGTAGCAGGTGGGCACTTCAGCATGGCACCGCCCACTTAAGCATCTTGGGGGATAAATGGTCACGTGACACTCCAACTACCAAGGTCAAGGGGGCAGACAAGACAAGAGAAATTCAACAATGAAGGAATGAGAGAATGAAATGTCTTTCTTTTCAAAAAACATCAGCTGCAGCATTCATGAAACCGGGATAGCATGATACCCCGCTGCTTAAACAAACCATTTCAGCTGTACCGTGTGTTTCTTTATCCAAACACCGCCATCTTATACTCTTGGGCAGGCCAGAGCAATGTGTTTTAAATTTTAATAGTATTTTTCAACTCTTTCACGACTATTAGGGGCAAGCTTCCTTTAAAAATAGACATATTTCATCAAACTATCGGTGGTATTGTTAAAGTATATGCAAAAGTACGGACACTGAAAGTTTTTCAAAATACGTACCCACAAAACTTGTGGAACCGTAAAGGCCTAGCTGTTTGTCGTTTACAATTAGGCCGACAGAGAATTCGTTTTATTTTGCAACTTGATCGAGTTATTAATTTGTGCATTGATGTGAGAACGAGCTTTCCTCGGGGGGGGCAGAAAGTGGTTCAAAGTGAAACACATCCTGTGCTTCAACAACCGATGAAACTTATCAAAGTAGGCCCGAATCGGGGGTGTGGTTGGAGTTGGCAAGAAAATGTTTCCTTGCAATCTCCAACAGCTGCCAAAGGGGCCTCGGCGCGCAAAGACCCCACGGCGTTCTTCATCTTCACTCCCTTTTGGAACGCTGACCTTCCTTTCTTATACTCCGTCCACCACCAACCCCGACCTAACGGCAACCAAGCCATGCCAGGCAGCCATTGTTCTGCAGGTCGGAGTGAGAGCGAGGAAGGCTCAAGTGTCTGCGGTATGGCAGGGGGGCAATGGGCCTCCCCTCACAAACCATCCCATCACGGCAGCTCTCTCAGGAAAACGTAATTCAAACCATCAACGCCAGCTATGTGGCCTCCTCCTTACAGCACGAGGATATATAGCCATGCCTGAGGGTGAGGCCTGTTAGTTAAGAGGTCTGGATATGAAGAGTGCGGTTTCTTTGTTTCCACCACTTTGTTGCAGTGCCAGGTGAAAACTGGAAGGGACAGGGCCACTCCAATGTTGTGGATGTGAGTTTAAGAAATTCAAAAGGCCCAAGGCACCAACAATTTCACACTTTTCTCCTGCATTTCTGGAGTGCCGTTTCAATGATGGCTATATATTGCCAGAGCTCGGCAATGACTTTTTCAATGAATTACTATTGGCAGTAAATCTTATTGATAAAAGACGCGTGATCATTTGATCCTTTGGTGGTCTGGACACGTCCTCTTGATCCAATAATGATATTTCTTCCGTTGAGTCAGCGCGACACATTCAGTGATTGATCGCATAGAAGGAAAATGCAAAGGGGAACACATTGAGATCTGTTGGACAAAGACAGGGAAGGGATAAGGGAACACACAGACAACATAGGCAGAAAGTTGAAGGAGGTGAGCTGCAGACACAAGCGAAGGATAACTGGGCAATAGAAGCCACTTGTTTGACACGAAAACTTTACTATAGAAATGGAATTTCGAACATGATGATGATACTACTACTACTACTTTAACAACCACAATTCATCCTACCTTGTGGGATCGGCTGAAGAGAACGTTTTTGGCAGATGCCTTTCAAGAACCAGTTCGATAGATAGGCCTGACATTCACCTGAAGACAATATTGTCAGGAATTTGTAAACTTGTTCAGGGTACTCATGATGACTCACTTACCACTCAAAAAACACAGTGGGATACTTAACATCCTCCAACTAATGCTAGAAGATGGGACATCCGCTTTAACGTCTATCCGCAGAACGGCACCCTTTGTGATGCAACACTCTGCTTGTGAAACACCACTCGGGTAGTTTATAGTCAGGAGGGGAATATTAGTAAGACAGTTATTTAATTATTAGCAGGGATACCTGATGTTAACCGGTGCTGTTCTTCTCCTGGTGGAATGTTGAAGAAATCAAATTATTATTTTTTTTCTTCTATTTTCTTGTGTCGGCCTATAACACTTCCGGACACCCACTAAGTAATGGGGTTGGGGACCATTTAATATTACCTTTCACATAGCTACAAAGGCTGAGGCACCTTAGAGAAATTTAAAAAATAATCCCCCAAAATTGCAACTTTTTACGATAGAGCCATTTCAGGATTGTTTGAAGGTTTTTCAAAAACGTTTTTTTTGCAAAAACAGTTTTTTGCCAAAAACAGTTTTCGCCACTCACTGATGAACTATGAAAGTTTGACAAAGATCCACTTGCCATTTCTGAGAAAAATGGTGACACACACACACACACACACACACACACACACACACACACACACACACACACACCTCTTACAGTACATTAAGTACAGTGGCCTGCAAAAGTATTCACCTCCAACCCATAATGCCATATTTCGATTAATTATTGATTATGTAGAAACAATTTTTCTAAATTAACTTTTTTATTCATAACTGAAGAGTTCAAACTAAACACTGTTATAGTTGAAGGAGGTTACATGTCAGGAATACCTGCAAAAAAAAAAACATGTACAAATCAAAATTCACTGGTTGAAAAGTATTCGGCCCTAAGATTAGTACTTGGTGGAATCAGCTTTTACAGCAATGACTGCTACGAGTCTTTGTAGGTAGGTCTCTACCAGGTTTGTACAGTGAGATGGTGAATTATTTGCCCATTCTTCACATGAAAATTTCTCTAGTTCTGCCAAGTTTGATGGGGATCGTCGAAGGACTGCAATCTTCAAGTCTCGCCATAAATGTTTAATTGGGTTCAAGTTAGGACTTTGACTTGGCCACTCAAGAACATGTATTTTCTTCTTATTCAGCCACTCCAGTGTG
>CM068957.1:11453318-11488930 GCA_035128595.1 Eptatretus atami | reverse complement strand
GTTCAGTTTTATGGTAGGGAGCACATCTTTCTGGACTGAGGAGAGCAGTTTGTGGGTGAAAAAAACCACTCTCGTTGCAACAGAGTTGTAACATTGTGAAACTAACCGTTTCACTTGTTGTTCAAACTTTTGAGAGATTTTACCTCTCCATGGCAGCTTAATGTAAACCGGACACTTTTCTGGTCCAAATATAGTGTCCTCAGACCGATTGGCAATTTTGCGCTGTATGAACCCACAGATGGGTCGCCCAGTGTAGCCATTGTCACGGAGAATGGTTTTAAGGCGCTCAATTTCAGCAGCAAGTAGACAGGGTGAACATGTGGTCCACACTCTATTAACAAGGGTATTCATGAGGGCAATCTTGTAACGTGATGAACTAAAAGAGTCCCACCGTGTGTACTGCCCGGTGAACGTAGCCTTGTGGTAGATTGTCGTCAAGAATCCATCCTCAGTCTTGTCGACTAACATTGACCCCTTCAACATCAAATAAATATTTTTGCACATATTAAAATAAATATTTAATCAAATATATACAACATCAAATTCAAATAAATCAAAAATTACTCTTTATAGCCAAATCACTTGGTTACTGTCATGTCCAAATATCAGCTTCCTATCTCAAAATGTGTCTGAGATATTGCCCAGATGAGAAATAAGAAAAACAAGTGAAATCCTTCAATACAGCGCGTGTGGTGAAGCAAATGAGTACACTAATGTTAAAATATGCAATTTATGCTTTTTCAGTTGAAAAATAATTAAAAAGCGTACTTAATATTTGAAATGTAAAAATCTTGTTATTATTGTGATAAGCACCTTTATATATAACAGAAGGAATGAAATCGTTCGATACAGCGTGGCAGGGGACCGCAAAAGAATGATAGCATAAGAAGAACTTAGCTTTCAGCATTCGGCGATTGGCGCGAAATGCGATGGTGGGCGGAAGTGACGTCTTTCGTTCGTTCGTACATGAGGGGGGAGCGTTTCTTCGTTTTTTTCCGTCAAGCAATAAATTAAATGGTTTTCACATATATAACACATTAGTTTCACAAATTTCCATTGAAATACTCGGGTATTTCCGTCAATTGTCGCCATTTCCGTCGAGGTTACGCACTGCATCTACCGGACGGCCGTCATTGGCTGTCTTGAGGCACGTGGGGGGGGGGGGGGGGGGGGGGGGGGGGACACCGGACCCACCGGCGACGTGGTAGACGATGCCGGGGAGATTTCAAACTCGGTGCAATTGTATACAGCGCACGCGCTGTAATAAGGAATTAATAAATCGATAATTAATAAATAAACAGCAGGGTTGAAAGATAAAATAGAGAGAGGCTTGAACAAAGAAGGAAGATGGGGAGCAAAAGTTTTACCAGAAGGGCTATGCACCTCGACTACGTATTTTTTTAAAAGGAGTACATGGTGGACCGTGAGTGTCCTGCAGGAACCTGGGGGGGACAAAGCACGGAAAGAGCCGAGGGTGCAAGACCAGAAAGGAGACAGAAAGATCACCGACCTGTCTGCGATGGCGAAGTGATATGCCCATAGCACAGGTTCAAAGTGGGAGACACGAATGATCTTGAAGGCCTTGGTTTAATCTGTGTTAACCTGAGCAAGATGTGAGGCAGGGGAGCCGGCCTAGAGGAAAGAGCAGGACTCCATAATGCTGCCTTCCTTTTTTCCAACCCTCGTTAACCCCACCCCAAGCCCTCCTCATTCCCAATTTCCAGTTTTTCCCTCTTAAGAGTTTCCTTCTATGTCCATCTTGTCCACTCCATGGGTCCTTTCCTGCCCTCATTCCTCCCTACACCCGTTGTTTCTCCAAGTCTCCTTCAATCTTGTCCTTCAACTCTGTTGTTGGCGTCTGTCTCCTTTTGCTGCTGTTCCTTATATCTTGTTACATCCTGATCCATTCAGTGCACTAGCTCTTCTACAAACTTTGACTATATATACAAAAAAAAAACTGTGATGACGGATTCCATGACCTTGCTGATGATTGGAATGAAGCTCATAGATCTATAGTTGAGAGGATCCATTTTTGCACATTTTTGTTTTTGCACCTGATTTCCAAGCAGATGGAAGATGACCAAGGGCAGATGATTGGGTGAAAATAGCAGAGAGACGAAATGCAAGAGCAGCAGGGCAGATTTTTAGGAGAAGTGAGCTGATGCCATCCAGTCCAGTTGCAGAATCAGTCAAGGGTTGACAGAACCTTGTCACATTCTCAGGTGCAAAAGATACAGAGTCCAAGAGCAGTTTGGTATGACTGGGAAGGTTGGGTACGGAGAGTGTGGGGTTGGGGACGCAAGATTTTGAAGCAAACACAGAATTGAGGCATTCAGCCTTCTCATGAACGGAATCGGCTGTGGTGCCATTTGAAGAGAGGGAAGGGATGGAAGGTGAGCATACACCAGGAACCGACTTAACAAGGTGCCACCAGGTTTTCGAGGAAGGAGACAAGTTTGAAAGTTCATCATTAAGGTTGGGCAGATGTTGTTTTCTGGCTCTCCTGACTGGGCACACACTTGTTGCAGACTTTTTGTAAAGCACTGAGATTGCCTTTGGTCGGATTAACCTTCCAGGAAGAGAAGGCAAGTTGTTTCAGAGCAACTGCCTCACCACATGATTCAGTGTACCATGGGTGGGAAGAAGGGTAGGATAATTAAAGACGAGATGGAATGAATCTGTACATGAGAGAGCAAGTTTCTGTGGAAGAATTCCCAGGCTGAGTTAACATCAGGGGCAGTAGATATGGGAGAACAGTCCTGAAGATAGAAGGCTGCTTGCAGTCCCTGCCAATCTGCCTGAATGAAATGCCGGACTTGCTGGCACCAATGCAGCTCTCTGAAAATAGCCAGAGAGTTGTTGACTCTCATCAGCATATAATCAGATGAACCAATTGGAGCAGAGGAATAGCAGGAAACATTTGCAGGAAACTGAGATCCAGGTGGGAAATTTCACAGATGGAATCGGTCCCTGGAGTCACAGAAGTCCTTTGCTGAAGGGTCATGGCTGGTGAGAGAGGTACCATCACCCAGCCAAGTTGCATGGTAACAATTGAAATTGCCACATATGAGGAAGTGAGAGTTGGGATGAGTGGTTAAAAGTTTGTCCATGTTATCTGAGAGAGATGTAGATGGAGTTGTCATCTTTAGGAGGATGGTATAATACACAGGCAAACAAGATGTGGAAGCGGAGGGGAAGTCACAGTAAAAGGGACTCCTTGGGGTTGGGAGGTGTAAGTTCAGTACATGGACAGTGAGGAATTGAGGTCTTGTTGTCAAGTGCAACTCTGCCGCCAGGGTGGTGTTCAGGCCTATTAAATTGGAGGAGAAAATAGTCAGGGAGAGCCACTAAGGAGTCAAGGACGTCCTGTGGGAGGAAGGATTCTCACAGATGATGTCCGATTTGTCAGAAACGGCCTGGATTGAGAGATCTGTCAGGTTGGCGTGGAGGCCTCGGATGTTTGAGGTCCACACAATAAGGGTCATGGAAGGAGGCATTGGGAGGATGCGGGATGGCAGGGAAGCTGGAGGGTGCGGAATGGGAGGGAAGATGGGAGGGGCAGATTGAGGGGGCAGCAGAGGGGGGCAGGATGAGAGGGAAGCTGAGAGGGGTGAAACGAGGGGGGGAAATGAGAGAAGGTGGGATGAGGGAGAAGCTGAGAGGGGGCAGGATGAGAGGGAAGCTGAGAGGAGCCGGGACAATGGTAAGCTGAGAGGAGCGGGATGGAGGTAGGGAAACTGAGAAGAGGCAGGATGAGGGGAAAGCCAACATGGAGCAAGTATTGAGGGGTGGGAGTGGGGGGAAGCTTTGAGGGACTGGGTGAGGGAAGGATTGGAGAGGATGTGGTGAGGGGAAGCTTGTAGAGAGTGGGATGAGGAGGGATGCAGTAAGAGGGGGATACATAGAAGTGGTGGTTGGGAAGAACGCAGGCTTGTAGGAAATGTCGGGGAGGGTACTGACACGGAGGAGTTTGAAACCACAAAATAATGTGAAGGAAGAAGAACATGAAGGTAGCATTCCCATCTGATGTGGGAAACCCATATTCAAATCCTATATACCATATGTTTTTGTCCATTGTCTAATAATGTCTTTGTCCTGTCTGTGAATTATGTACATTGTCTTCTATGAGCCTTAGACCGCTAGAAAATAATTGAAAACTCTTCTCGACAGAGAGTAATTAGAACTGGCTGTGACGTTGTTGTGAAACAGGTGAGTCAACAACACTTAGAACTTGTTCCCTCTCAATAACATTTACGTCCATTTCATTGAAAAATTCAATATTATGTATCAGTAACCAAGAAAAATAAGTTGGATGAATCATCGTCTTATTTATAAAGAAGCAAAATTCCGAAAAGAATAATGAACGAAATATCATTTGTCGTCCATAGCAGGAAAGAAAACGAAGATAAAGAGATCGTTGTACTATTCTCAAAGGCTTCATGGATCTCATTTGAGACACAATGCTACAATCCATGTTGTGTCCTGAAAACAACCTCAGATACATCCTTCGAGTCACCGGGATCATTCAGATACACCTGCACCAGGTGAATGTGGAACCAGGCCTGTAGTGGAAATTGTTTCATTTCGAGCAACTTGCTAGGAACCTCCAGGGCGTGCAATTTTAATTAATCTCATGGAGTGGTTTTTATGGAGTCAGATGAGCCTTTCATAGCAGGAAATTTGTCTGGAGGGATCTATTCGAGGGATGTAGGTTTGGGGCGCCCTCTGGAGAGATAAACTGGGATGCTCTAAATATTAAACCAGAAAATACACTTCCAGCTTGAGTGTTAAAATGAAAGCGCTAAGTAAAAAATAAATTGCAGCCACTTATTCTAACCACAAATTTCCCAACTAGCACCATTAGCAAACTGCTCCCAGACAGCTGTGCAAGCCATTACAATTACATGTCAGCAGATTCACATCATTGCTACACAGCAAATGTACGTGGTTAGATTTTTAAGACGCACACAATTATATCGTCTTGGCTTTGTTGGAAAATATCCGGCAGCTATATATGTATGTATATGTATGTATATGTATGTATGTATGTATATATATATATATAATATATATATATATATAGTAGTGTAATGCTGTATGTCTGTCTCTGCCTGTTTGTCTGTCTCTCTGTCCCACCCTGAAACACCGCAAAGGTCCTCGGAGAGAATATATACATATAAAGTAAAACTTATTTCAAATAAATCCAAACCTATGGCAAAATGACATGATTTTTTCAATCAGACAAAAATTGAACCTGGGCAGTGTATAGGCAAGAGACCACTGCCTCAATTGCTCTCAATTTTTTTTCTTCTTTTCTTTGCTTTTAAGAAATATATAACCTCCCATGTTTGAGCTCTCTCAACATTGCAAGAATAAAACGCTTTCTTATGTTTTTTTTCTTCATCATGCTGTGGTATTTTACCACAGGCTTCTGCTAGTGCGGGTAATATGTGTATGGGTAGGGGTAGTGGTAGGCCTTGAATTAAAGGAGATGGAAAAAGATCATGAGTGGGGATATAAGATGACATGAGATCTTTGCCCATTGTTCACGTGAAAATTTCTCTCGTTCTGCCAAGTTTGATGGGGATCGTCGATGGACTGCAATCTTCAAATCTCGCCATAAATTTTCAACTGGGATCAAGTCAGGACTTTGACCGGGCCACTCAAGAACATTTATTTTCTTCTTATTCAGCCACTCCAGTGTGGCTTTAGCTTTGTGCTTCAGGTCATTGTCCTGCGGAAATGTGAATCTCATACCCAGTTTCAGATTAATGGCTGACTCGAGGTTTTCATCAATGATTCTCCTGTAATTTATACTATCCATTGTCCCATCCATTGTACACAAGCTTGCCAGATCCCCATAACGTGATGCTGCCGCCGCCATGCTTAACATTCAGGATGGTGATGACGAGGTGATGTGCAGTGTTAGGTTTACGCCAGATGCAACGCTTTGAATTTAGATCCAATAGTTCAATTTTGTCTCATTTGATCACAAAACTTTTCTCCACAAGCCTACAGTATCATTAAGATGCTTTTTTAGCAAACTCCATACGAGCTTTTAGATGTATCTTTTTCAGTAATGGCTTCTTTTTTGTCACCTGTCCATAGAGGCCAGCTCTGTGAAGGGAACGGGATATTGTTGACTGATGAACCCTGACCCCATCTCAGACATAGAGCCTTGCAGATCTTTCAAAGTCATTGTTGGATTTACAGTGACATCCTGAACCACTTTCCCACTTGCCCTGCTGCTGAATTTGGATGGGTGACCTGATCTGGGTAGAGCCTGGGTGATGTGATAAGTCTTTTACTTCTTAATGATGGATCTCACCATACTCAAAGGGATAATGAGTGACTTTAGAATCTTCTTATAACCCTCTCCTGAACGGTGCTTCTCCACCACTTTATGTCTGACTTCTTCAGAAAGCTCCTTGAGCTTCATGTTTGCCTTGTTGGTTGACCAAGTCGGTTGCACCTTAAAGCTCCTTAGATAAGTGGGTGACCTTAATTTTTAAGTTAAACCACTGATTACATACAGCTGAAACCTATTACACTTATTGTGTAACTTTTCAAACAAATAATTTACTCCTGATGTGAGTTGGAGTGTATTAGGGAAAGGGTTTGAGAATACTTATACAGTTGAGAATAATCTGATTTTCTCTATTCATCCCACTTATTCACATTTTATCTGAAATTTTTTAAATCTTTATCACTGGAGTAGTTTATGAAGACTCTATATGTTAAGTTTGATTGGAAAGCATCATGAAATCAGCTCAGGTGATATCAAAATGTGAAAACGTTGGAGGGGGGTGAATAATTTTACAGGCCACTGAACATGTTATCTTTAGAACGAACCCTTCATTCATTATAATTATCAAATGGAACATCTTAATTACATAACACACCAGCACACAAACACAAAACTCCACAGAGCAAGTCCTGACGAGGGTCTGCAATCTCTAATTGCTCTTTCTTGTCCACCGATACAACTGAATCCAGATAAGTTCGGGATCAATATTGACACAGTAAAAGTGGGGTGGGGGCTGGGAGGGACACTGGAGAGCCCCACAGTAAATGAGTGCTTACACCTTAAGGAGTAAATAACAGACGGCACATTTCCAGATGAATGCACGAGTACACGATGCCATCCCAACAAGTACAAACAAGACCGCATTTCCAGAAAGAGGTCACTGGAAAGCATGGTTAAATGTGAACAGGTTCACAGAGGTGAACTTCTGCAAGCAGCTCGGCGACAAGAATACCCTATTCTTCTTCCACAGATTGTGGTTGAGGATTTGGTTACCCGTAAGTTACAGTCCCACCACTGGTGCTGCAATGAGTGCACAATATTCATTATCCATTGACACCAATCTAGAAAGGATACATGGATGCATCCCAAAAATTACATGATGACATAATCGGAGTATGAGAGCGAGGTAAAAAGGAGATTCTTACATTCGCCAGACTCAACAAGCTTTTCATCTGAAGAATTAAGCAACAATTAATCTGCACAATTCCACTCATTAATTCCTCTTTTTCCCCACATGTGGAATCAATTTCCACATTCTCTCCAATCTCATTTTTCTCTCCAGGTCTTCAAGACAGCTGTTCATCACCATCTCAAATCATCCCCCTAAAACAATGATCTTTTCTACCCCCATTACCTCCCTCCCCTTCCCCAAGCTCATCTATTTCCAAATTTCCACTTTTTCCTTCCAAAGAGTTTGCTTCTGTATCAATCTTGTCCACGCCATGCATCCTCCCCTTCCCCTCATTCCTCCACACAACCCTTATTTGTCCAAGTCTCTCTCTGGTTTGTCGCTAATCCCTGCTATTGGTATTTCCCTTCCCCCTCCTCTCTTTCTATTGTTCCTATTGTTCCGTTGGTCCTGATCCACTCTGTATTCTAGCTCTTCCATGAGCCTCGACTTGAAATACAAAAAACTGGAAGGCATGGATATTCCATGTCGGACATGGAACCTGAAGAAAAGGCCAGAGAAAACTTCCCCCCCCCCCCAACTCATCTTTCTGACACCAGCAAACCATCAAATAAGTGATGAAATTACTCTGTAGCCCTTTTGGCAGAAGATTTGGTTGATAACTGTGGATAACTCCACCTCTGCTGAAAGGTCCACTGAAGAGGAAGATGATGATCAACACACAAATAAATTTAGGAGCGATGTGCCAATGGTCATTGTTAACTAAATAATGTTTTGCATTCAACATACTGTATAAGAGGATATTTTGTGAGGGTTTTTGTTTTTTTTTGTGAATCAAGCCACAACCACCCATTTAAAGAAAGAAATTGACAAAATTGACACTGCTCTTGCACCATCTTGCCATATGGTGATCATAACTACCAAGTTTGCTGAATTTCTGCACACAGTTTTGGAGGAGATAGTGTGATGGACAGGCACATGGAGCCGAATACAATATCCCACGGTTTTTTTTTTTTTTTAAGTGTGGGGATAATAATCATAATAACTTGTAATAATAACTTGTAACAAGAATGGTTTCCATGTTGGCCATTTACTCCTTGTTTCGATGGGTTTTTATCAACCGCTTGTTAAGAATTTATGAGCACAGAGTGCACGTGGGGTGAAGGCGATTTAGACTCGGACACCTATTTGGAACTCAAACACATTGATTTTACGTGATCTCAATCCTTGTTGTATGAAAACTGCATAACTGGGACTTCTACCGCTATGTGCGATGGCCTATCATTTCCAGACTTCAGGCTTCGTCGGTAATTTGTCGAAAATGGGCGATGACATGACACAGATTGGCGCATCAGTATCCAGTTTGACTTTTATTTTATTCCTTCCATTGATATGAATACATAGCAGTTCTCACATGGAGCTTCAAAATCAAGGCAATCAATGAATAACTGATCTGTTTCTCCTTCCAGACAGTCCAACTGTTTTGCACACATGCGTATAGCATGGATTGACTGCCTTGGCTTAGATCCACATACTCTTTGAAAATGACCCTTCAGTCCACAATTTTCACATTATTTTCTGATGGCAGGGCAGTCATGGTCCCTTCTCTGTTGGTATCCACATTTAGGGCAAGTATCCTGTTGTCATATGTTGGATTGAGCCTCCAGTCTCTTCGGAGGCATGGGTTCAGATCCCACCACTGACACCATTGGTGATCAGACCAGCATACAGGCAAATTACCTCGCACTTTTATTCAGGTGTTATGTGGTACAAAAGTGACATATAGAGATCATGTGATACTAGATCTCACCGTACTCAAAGGGATAATGAGTGACTTTGAAATCTTCTTATAACCCTCTCCTGTAAAGATCTAGTAAATCTGCACAAACTCGGTGGGATGCCACTTTGTAGCATAGGAATGAAATCAAATTTAAGAGAGACGATTCCACAGGACGGGGAAAGGAAGACAAAGAAGGGAAGATGACTGGGACACCTGAACTTTGGAAAGTTAACAGAGAGAGGGAGTGAATGAAGGCATGTCTTAGTAATGATAGGATGAGGTCGAGGCTTTCAGAGAAGGGAGGGCAAGATCGATCGGCGAAGAAATGGTGGGAAATCAAGGTCATCAACCTGTTTGTAATGAGAAAGTATAGCAAGTTTGCACCTCAGCCTATTGGGGAGGGTCCAAAGCCTTTTGTCAGACTGGTGTAGAGGACAAATGTGATGTCAGAACGACAGCTCATAATTAAGCAGAGCAATACTGCATTGTGCTGTGTACAGATTCCTTGAAGGCAGAAGTTCCACAATACAGAGTAAAATACTTAAGGAACTGCTGGAGGTGTAGTTTGTGGTGTGCTTTGGAAGCCACCTTTGAAATGCTATCTGTTCAAGAGGGATGATAGCTCATGTTGACGTCAATGGGTTCATGGGACACAACCTCTTCCAGAAGTAAATCATGGATACATAGCCTACATTAGTGGGTTGGCTTGTTTGGCCTGTGACTTATCTGGATTAAGTATAATTTCCAAAATGTTATCCAAACCTAAAACCTAAATATACTGTACATGGCACTTTGGATGGAGTGCTCATCTGAGGCTGTACTCACAAATACAACATGCGTTATAGTGCATGTGCATGCACCATGGCGGTGTTGTGAATGGGAAAGCTGGTGCACTTCGAGAAAACACCAACTCAGGTGTTTCCAATAATAATATAGCATTATAATATTTGTATTATTTTAATTTACATCCAATATATTTTCGAAATAAAAAAAGCAGTGTATTTTCCATTATTGTAATATGAATTTTTTTTATTTTACGACAAATAACGACTTCATGATGAAAAGATGTTACATTGAAAAGGTTATGAAATACACCAGGACCCCAAGATTTGCAGGTGATACATTCGGGGAAAACCCCACGAATGTTAAAACTGCGAATGTGGAGGCATTGTTTCAATGGGAAATGGGGGGATAGGTTCCGGGAATTTCCCGGCCCACAAAAAATCCAGGAATGTCAGGGAAAATCTCGCAAAAATGCAGGAAAATGCTGTGAAAATAGACGAAAATCCGTGAGTGTCGGGGTAAAATCCGCGAGTGTTTTGTCATTGTTACAAATGGCGACAAGGGGGATAACATTATCGGTTCGCGGCGGTTGCTGGTTCATGAAAAAGGCTGCAAATGGCGACACCACCAAAGTCGGGAAATTGGTACAATGGGGACAAGGCGGACAATGTTATCGGTTTGCGGTGGTTCCTGGTTAAAAGGAGAAAGTTTTTAAAGTAAAAAATGTTTTCGACCCCTAATGCATGATTACAGTTTCATTAAAGATGCTACCATGTTCATCCTGCGAAGTTACAATACAGTATGTACAGTACTGCATGTTTAAAGTACACATAGTGAGAGGTCCCGTAAAACTATGATTGCAAAGCAAAGCTGTAATTCATGTACAGGAAGCAGGTCATTTTCGTGGCTTGTGGAAGAAATGGTTTTTTGTGTACATACAGTATTGTACTGTACGTATATCCAGCTGCTTTGTGCGTGGCTAATGGAAGATATGTTTTCGAACTGTGTTATGCTCGCGGCTCGTGAAAAAAAGCAAAATTTCTGCGAAAACCATGAATACGTGGGGCAATTTTCTGCGAATTTAGGAGCATGTCGCAAATTATCAACCGCGAATACGCGGAACCCACGAATGTTGGAACCGTTAATGTCAGGGTCCAGGTGTGTGTATGTATGTATATATATATATATATATATATATATATATATATATATATATATATATATATATATATATATATATATATTCCACCATGTTTTGTCCTTCCACGAGCTGAGACCATGTATTAAAAAAAAGGAAAAAAAGTCTAGAACCCATCCTGGATGGGTCACCACTCTGAAACAGGATACTCAAGTGGAAGTGATTTGGGAAGGAATTTGTAATTTGTTCAGGGTTCCATCGATAACTCACCGACTCTTTGCAGAAAGACACAATTTGTTCTTCGAAGTCCTGCAGCGACCAGTGCTGGCAGACGGGTTCTCCAGCCGAACGTCCATCAGATGGATGGTCCAAACGTTGATTCATCACCCTGCAAGTGCAACATCACGATTGGAGTTTGGAGATGGGTTGAGATTCGAACAAAGGCAAGACAGCTCAAAGGTGAGTGTCGAGACCTCTATGCTGGGTGTCCTGCCAGGATGATGATGATGAGGATGATGATGATGATGATGATGAGGATGATGAGGATGATGATGATGATGATGAGGATGATGATGATGATGATGATGATGATGAACCTGTCCAACAATTATTATATTCAGTACCTTTTTTTTATTCTTTCAAAACATTGATGTACATTTGTGATGATACTTGGCCAGGTAGAAATTTTATATTAAGCCAGCCGTCTTACCAATACCTATTATCAAAGACTATTTGTTCAAATACAAAGCACATTTTATTCACTTTTGTTAAAATAAGTGCTTGTGTCAAGAAAATGTGTGAGAGGCTCAAACAATAGCTAAGAGGTAGTGCACTCACAATTGAGCTGTCCAGCCAAGGTTCGAATCTTGACCCAGCTTGTCCCAACAATCACCGTGCTGTTTTGCATACAGGACGAAGCACTGAGGGGTGCGATGTCTATCGGAAGGAAGTTGATCTGGAGGAACTGTCATGCAATACTGGTCATTGATGGATGTTAAAGAGCATGTGCCTTTAATTAATTAATTAATTAATTAATTATTACTACTGTGTAGTTTCAAAGCAAATTATATATATTTTTGTGTTTCACCACGAACTGCAGTAGCTATTCACATTCGACATGAATGCGTTTACATCTGGAATTCCTCAAATGTCCAGCTGAGACATTCTAGCAGGTCCCGGTAAGATCGCTTGAACCAACTGGGAAAGCCAAGGATTGTTTTCGGCAAATCCCGACACGGATTCCCATGCAGAGCATTGGTGCACTAATTAAAGGAGCTGAAAGCAGGGGATTAACCAGGTACACATTCATTTGATTGTTAGGAATTTTCCATTTGAGTGAGAGTGAAAGATGAAAAATTCCAGCAAAAGGTTAAAAAAAACAGTACCACAAACCATGTATCCATCAGACAGCATATATATATATATATATATATATATATATATATATATATATATATATATATATATATATATCTCCATCTCCATCTCCATCTCCATCTCCATCTCTCTCTCTTTCTCTCTCTCTCCACAAATATATACCGCAGCCATATCAGATGAAAGAAAGCAATGCTTGGCTCCGGTCCCACAGCTTGTACCTAGCAAAGTCAGGTGTGTGGGACCGGGTACAGAATCAAATCACGTGTCAAATTAAATGTATTTAACTTTAAGGTAAATGTCTGCATGAGGCAGCCAGCCCTGTCGCAGGCCAAGAGCAGTTTGGCTCTCACCCACTACTTGGCCAGGGTTCCACCAGGTTAAAGCGCAAAAGCCAAAAACAACGCATTTTGCTTGTGATAACATTCTGCAATGCTCAACACAGTTTTATTTTTACTGGAAACTTCTAAAGCCACTGTTTCTTTCGCGTTTGCTCAAAATACATCGACTTTGACTCAGAGCAGGTATAAAAGTAACCTTTTTAAAGTTTATATATTTTGTTCTTGTGGTTTTTTTTTTTTAACCTGCTCCATATAATCTGCTGTTATTGAATGATGAAGCCTAGTTATTCTACACCATGTCATTCTGCTTTCCTGTTCTCATTAGGTATACTAGTCCAATGAGATATGACAATGTAATATTGTTATGAGTAAATCCCACTCCCATTCACCAATCCTGTTTCATGCAGACATTGACAATTTGCTGACGTATGCATTGTTCCATGATGTTGTTGGTTGAAGATAACCTTACTTGATATGAGCATCCTTACATAAATCTTCCCTGATTTGTCATGATATCTGATCTGAGAATGGGTTTTCCCACCACGAGTTGATGAAAACTGAGTGCATATTTAATGGACCACACAGTAATTTGGCATTATTGTGAGTGTGTAGCTTCTTGATAAGTTTATCTTCCATTTATCAAATCTTACTTCGATAGATACAGAAAGACCAATAATAATATTCCCTGCATGCATTGTATGGGATGATACTGTAGGTTCTACACTGTGACTGTAGGTGAACACTGAATAATCTACTACAACTACTACTATTCCACATTCCCAGCTAAGGGGAAGAGTGAACCCTTTGGGGGTTGACCTTTTTGCACTTTGTTCCCTTGGGATGGGGGAACGTGCAGTTAGGGCAGGAATTTTTGGCCACGGTGCCGGTGATTGCTCGCTTACTTTTCCCAAAGGACACTGCTGGATCTTTAACTAATGTCGGCAGATGGGACACCCATTCAACGTCCATCCGAGGAATGGTACACACATAGAGCAACGTCTCAACACACGTCACGAGACAGCTATGGGAGGGGGGTGGGAGCGATGAAGATGGGGGAGAGAGGAGGAGAATGAGGGAAGTTTGGGGGGGAGAGCATGAGGGGACAGGAAGTCAGCATAGGGGAGAGGCAGGAACATGAGGGGAGGGAAGGCAGCATTTGGGGAAGGGAGGGAAAGCAATGTGAGGGGAAGAGAGGGAAGGCAGAGTGATGGGAGAGGAAGGCAGCATAAGGAGAGGGGAAGGGAAGACAATGAGCGGGGAAGGGAAGGCAGCAAGAGGGGAAGGGAAGGCAGCATGAGGGGATGGGAGGGAAGGCAGTGTGAGGGCAGGGAAAGGGAAGGCGGTGTGAGAGAGAGGTAAGGGAAGGCCGTACGAGGGAAAGGGAAGGGAAGGCAGTGTGAGGGGACAAGGAAGGGAAGGCAGTGTGAGGGAAAATGAAGGCAGCATGAGGGGAGAGGAAGGGAAGGCAGCGTACCGGGGCATTACCAGGGTGAAAAGTGAGAGGCACTCTCTCTCTCTCTCTGGTGTTTGGTTTTCAAATGTTTCAGCATATTGAATTTATTACTGTGATGAGCAAGGTCTATTGAACAAAGTGAGCATGCAACTTTCAGAATATCTTCTTTCACCTTCCCGAAATAGTTTGAAACTGCACTTCTGGACCTTTTGAACGACATGAAATCAAAACTTTATCAGTCGATGTATTGCCTACAAATCCATTAGCAAAGCAATCAGCACACTTTTACCATCCAATTCTAAAAGCCTTGCTATTTATGGATAAGGAACACGCCCTTGGGGAATGTATAATTTGCAAGTGATTTGCTTTTGCTGCTATATTGCAAATGGAATGTCCCAGGGTGTGTTCCTTTTCAATCAATAAATGACCAGGCCATGTGTAACCAAATCATGCCCAACAGGGATGAAAAAATGACGCCCGAAGTGTTAAACAATGTGCAAATTGGACAAATGAACCCTTTTTTTAAAAGAGTGGGAACTGCTGCTAAGGTCAATTCCACAGTTTAAATTTTGAGATTCAGCTCAAGTAAAGAGATTTTAGAGCTTATCGCACGTGCGGAATTAATTAAAGGCATGAACACTGGCATCTTCAAACGTTTATAAGCATTGCCATGTATCCAGCGATTCGTAGGTATGAAGATCAGGCATTCAATGATCTGAGTGAGGAAAGTGATAAAACGTATTTTCAGTGCTTTATCGTTAAGAAACCATTGCGGCCTGTTCCAGGTCAAGGCATTGTTGAGCAGTCCCCCCAAAAATAGCGAATTAAGAACCCAGCGAGGGAGAGCAGGCTGACAAAGGGGCTGACCAAGGATGAAGCCTTGATGAAGGACATAATTAAATAAGGCTGTTAATTATCTTCAAAAGGGGTGTTTAAATTAACCCAAACATCCAATTTTCACTCTTGCACTTCCTTGGAGTTCCCTAAGTATGTATGCAAAGATTTTTTAGGCTGCTACGTTTCATGGTTTTGGAGTTGAGGAGAAACACACACACTGACACACACATCTCATGTTTTTCATTTTCTGTTCCAAACAATTCTATCACACACACACACACACAAGTTTTTTCCTCCGTCACCGAAGGCGAAGGAGGTTATGTTTTCACCCCTTTCTGTCTGTCTGTTTGTTTGTTTGTGTACAAGATATCTCAAAAAGTTGTGGACAGGTTGGGTGTGTAACAAGGACGAACTGATTAGATTTTGGTGAGGATCCGGATCCGGATCTGGATACGAGAATTATTAATTTTTTGAAGTTATTCTTCACCATTGAGAGATAGGGCCAAAAACGATATGTAGCACGATATTTCAAAACTGTACTGGGCCCGATATGTTCTACTGGATCAGGATTGCGTGGTGGAGGTATGCGCTCTACCGAGTGACCTTCTAGTTATTATAGATACACTTCGTTCGAATCTTTGGCGTTTCTTGGTCTACTATAACTATCTCGTTTGCAGAACATTTTGAACACATCACCTCCATGATATCCACATTCCACATCTGAGAAAACTGGAAACTGAACAAGCCTTACCCTTATGAGCTGTTCTGTTGAGCATTCCCATGGCTTATGATGGAATCCCAGGTTTAAATCCCATGCACGTGTTGATTTATCCGTCGTCGATGAATGTCCGTGTAATTAATGTAGAAAAGAAAAACACACTGATGTCTTCTCATGTTCTTGTTGATATGCTCCATTACGAGCCTAGACACTGAAAGGTATAAATAAACAGAAATGTACTCAGACCTATTTAATCTAAGATGGAGAGATAGGTGATGGTGTTGACTCGAAATGGACAGGTTTAAGTCTCTTTCAGTAAGTGCTGGTCGAGAGAGACAAGCAGACAGTGGAGAGTAAACGAAATATTCCACTGGGTGGCGTCCTTCAGACACATGACTCACATTCTGGTGATGACTCATCCACTGGGACTGACAGAACTCGCACTATTCCTGGAAATGAACCCAGCCAAGTCCACAAGGGCTCCAGTGCCAGGCGAGGGTCGAAACAGGGTCTCACGCCCTTATGAATCAGCCTCTGTGTGCGACCAAGGTGGAAAACGAAATCCGTTTTGCAACAGAACTTTGGATGAGATCTTCGGTCAGGAAGACTTTTCAGAAAATGGAAAGTGTGTTAAATGCGTTTATTATGCCATGTTGGACCTCGTGTTGGAAAATAAACATCCTAATAAAATCACTGTCTTCTCAATTACCAGACTATTGTCGGGAGGGGGTGAGGGTAGCATTACATCCATCAGGGGATTGATGCGGGGATCGCCAGCACCCCCTACAGCTGTGGACAAGTCACTTGTAATTTAATGTCCATAAATAAACTTTCTCAATGATTCCAAGACCAACAGACCATGATTGAAGAATTGCATTTGTGAATTCCAAAATAAACTAGACCGGCCACTCGGTAGCACGCATACCTCCACCAGGCTGATTAGTTTACATTTTGTATCCCACTGATAGGACGGATCTGGATTCAGACCTGAACTAAAATTTAATCGGCTTGCTGTTGTCACCGAACCAACTCGTTCACCAAGTTTCGTCCGAATCCGTCTTCAACTTTTTGAGATGTCGTGCTGTATGTTGTTTCAGCCCCATCACTCAATGGTGAAGAATCACTTTGAAAAATTAAATAATTCTCGTATCCAGATCCAGATTCGGATCCTCACCAAAATCGAATCTATTCTTCCACGTCACACACCCAAAGTGCCCACCAGGTTTTGTCTGAATCCGTTCATAACTTTTTGACATATCCTGCTCCATGTCGTTTTTTTGGCCCTTTCTCTCAATGGTGAAAAATCACTTTAAAAATTCTCGGATCCAGATATTCTCCAAAATCTAATCATTCCTGTCATGTTACAAACCCAAGCTCTCCACCAAATTTAATCCAAATCCGTTCACACTTCCTGTCCAGGCTGGAGTTCCTCAAGGTAGCGTTCTGGGCCCTGTTCTCTTTCTGGTTTTCATCAATGATCTCTCTGACTCTCTGGAAAATCCTCTTTATCTCTTTGCTGATGACTCCACCCTCTGCCGAACCATCTGTCATCCCTCAGACCGGCAAGCAGCAGCTTCTTCACTCTCTGCAGATCTGGATAAAATCACAAACTGGTCCAACACGTGGAACATGTCTTTCAATCCTGACAAATCTCACACTCTCACACTGTCTCTCCAAAAGGACCATCTGGAAAACACCCCCATCTACTTTCTCCACAATCCTCTTGAAGAAATTCTTTCATCCAAGCTTATGGGTCTTACCATCTGCCAGGATCTTTCCTGGGAAAGCTACATTTCCAAACTGGCCTCCAAGCCCATCGCCGACTGGGAATCCTCCGTCGTGCAAAGTCCTTCCTTGGCACACCTGAGCTCCTGACCACTTACAAAGCTTTGTCCACAGTCTGATGGAGTACTGCTCTCCCCTCTGGGCTGGAGCTCCCACCTCTCACCTTTCTCTCGGCTTCATGCTGTGGAAAGCAAGGCATTTAGGATCATTGGTATCCCCCATGAGAGCTTTCGTCTTTGGGTCTCTCACTCTCTCACCGCAGGCAGGTCAGTGATCTTTCTGTCTTCTACTGTCTCCTCTCCAGCCTCCCCCCCCTGCTCTGTCTGAGATATGTCCCCCTCCCCCCCCCCCCCATATTTCCGCAGGGAGCTCACGATCTGCCAGCAACCCCCTTCTGGTAAAACTACCAAAATCAAGAATCACTGCTCACCTTCACTCTTTCATTCCTCTTGTTTTTTTCCTGCCCTTGCGAATAAACTCCCACACTCTCTTCAATCCCACTCTTCTCTCCAGGTCTTCAAAACAGCTGTTCACCGTCATCTCTTATCTTCCCCCATCCAAAACCATAATCTTTTCTACCCCCGTTAATCCACCCCAAACCCACCTCCTTCAAATTCCCTGCTTTCCTTCGTGAAAGTCCCTGTCGTGTAAGGACCTGAAGGTTCTTGTAATGTCCATCTTGTTTACCCTGTGCCCCATCCCTCTCCCTTCCACAGATCTCATGTCTCTGTTACCCACTGTTTTTTCCTTCCCTCTCCCACCCCTCTTGTCTGCTGCTCCCCTTGTTGTATGTTCTGTGTGTTAGTTCTCATATGAGCCTCGACATTGTATGCAAAAAAAAACATGCCATGTGGCAATTCTGGATGTAATCAGCACAGAACTGTTTGAGGAGGAGCATGAGAAAGAAACACTCAAACTTATCATATAAATTATCTTATCCACAGGATAAGAATTATTATAAGTCCATGAATTATCATAAGGCTTAAATTTAGTCCATGAATAATTATCCATGGATAAGTCCATGAATTATCATAAGGATTACTGTAATATGTTATTACTCCTGGGGCTTATGGTATAAACCCTGGTAGATGGTATAAATAAATATTGTATAAGTAGCTAAAACCGTGTCCTGGGACTTATGGCTCACCGTGTGGAGTGTCGACTCTCGACTCGAGACTATCATGCCAGCCTGGCCATCATTATCACCAGCTTCTTGGGAGATCAGCGGGGAAACGTTTTTGACCTCGTGTGTGTGTGTGTGTGTGTGTGTGTGTGTTATTGTGAGAATATTGGAGAAGAGTAATTCATAAATGGGTCAAAATGTCAAAGGAGAAAGTCACAGTGAGGTACGTAATGTCAGTCATGACATTTGTCGGTTGGTAAAGATTCACAACACCATCAATGTTCTGAGCAGATGTTGTGGGCCCAGCTCAGAACGGATGCAGATTCATTCTGGGAAATCAAAAGTTTCCGCTCTCTGCGAAGCTTACAGCTGCTGCAAGCTTACAACACTCTGCGAAGCTCACATCGTGTTGTGAAGCTTATACTGCGTTGAGAGGTTCATGTCGAGCCGTGAGGCCATCGGTGGTGACCAGGCCCATTCTCCATTTTATCCACATATGCAAGCACTACTCGTTAAGGAGGATTAAAGTGATCAGTTTCTCTCTCTCTCTCTACGTAGCTGATTGTTAAACTTCAAGTAGTATGAAAGATTGGAATGTATTCTGTACCTGTTTTCATGTGACTGCCTTGCACGTCACAAAACAACATCATTCCTTTACAGTTCACGGAGCTTTTCGGAGCTTTTTCGGAGATTTTTCGGAGCGATTATAGAACTTTCTCGAAGCGTCTTTGGGAATGAATATACGGCCGAAGGCTTCTGTTTGAACACTACTCCTTGCGTCTATATCTGCGTACGACATCCAACGAACCTGCGATACTACGAGCACGAAACCCCAAGCGGCAGATAAACGCTTGCTGCCGTTAAAGAGTACAAATCCTCAGGTCTCAAGTTCGACAGGTGGCAGGAACTTGTAATTTGTTAAACATGCCAGTGATAACTTACGTACTCTTCACGAAATTTACTTATTTATTTATTCGTTTGCAGCCTGTGGCTGCTTGGCTGCATCATTTTCTTGGAGCGTGCCTCTGCCTCGAATGCAGTGTCCCAGTTACCAATAAGCTGGTCCTTATTTTTCCAACCTCAGAAAGATGACAGGCTGAGTCAACCCACCTGGTGATAATTCAATGATCCCTAAGATCTTAAGCCAACATAAGGCTTTCTTCACAAAAGACACAGCGGGATCTTTACCGCCAACCAACTATTGCTATCTGATGGGAAACCAAACTAAACGTCCATCCATGGGACGGCACACCTTATCATGCACAACACCCAGTGTGTGAAACACCAACTTGACAGTTCATGTCTGGTCGGAATCAGACGAGACAATTCAAGGGGAAATTTCACTGCAATCCAGTGGGACTAAATTTAAGCCCATGTATCATCATGATGTATCGATTCACTCTACAGTTTGTACATTGCTCGTGTGATCAAATTGATCAGGTTCAGGTGAAGTCAATCATATAACAATGTATTGAATCATTGAGTGAACCAGTCAGCGATGCATTTCACAGGAATCTTCGTGGACCTCATGATGCCCTCTCGTCGCTCGAAGTACAAGTATCTGTCACCAGCAACGACGTCTCCTGCTCGCTCTCATCCTTTCATCGCCGTTCACACATTGGACATCTCTTGTCATTTGTACTACGTCTAATTTTGTTTGTAAGTCTAATTTTGAACACATGACACAACGTCCATGTCCCTGACGAGGATGGGTTATTAAAATCTGCCAAATGGTTGGTGTTTTACAAACTGCGCCTTTTAACAACATTTCCATGGCGTTTCTTTCAGCACAGCCCATGGACGATGATGCCTGGATGATTCCATGAACAGATGACCTAATCTTCACGTTCCCTCAAGTTGATGGTCGTTTCCAAGACAATCGTATTTATGAGGCCACAACGAATGGGTTCCATGACCTGTGATGTGAGGTTAATATGATATGGAGGCCACAAGGTGAAACTTTCATAACGTGGAGAAATCAGCATCTACCATTCATCTTCACCTTGTGTCTTTTAAGATCTAAAGGTTGGTGATCATGATCCACTTTGCTCCTGACTTTTTCATCGTGGGATAGTAGTTGTGGTGTGTCCACAGAACCTCCACCTTATGCCATAACAAAAAGTAAACTAGAAAGCATCTCAAAAGGCAAGACAAATCAACAGGTAGAAATTGTGTTTTTTTAATGTAAAAATTATTTTATTAATGTTCTCCATGTTCTCATTATAAAGGTTTGTTGAAAATTTGATGATAAAAGCATAAATGGTAAAAAGGTTATGGCCTGGAGACATAGACACACACAAACACAAACACACACACTCACACAGACACACACACAAATACACACTACAAGACACACACACATCAAGAGACACCAGAGACAATCACACACACAAACCACACACAGACACACACAACACACACAAAAACACACACACTCACACAGCACAACACAAATACACACAGACACACACACACACAGCACACATGCAGACACACACACAAACACACACAGACACTCACACACACACACACACACACACACAAGCACACATGCAGACACACCACAAAACACACACAGACACACAAACAACACACACACACAAAAACACACACAAACACACCACAAGACACATGCAGAAACATGCACAAACACACAAACAACACAAAAGCACACACATAACACACACAAACACACACACACACAAACACAAACACACACACAGACACGCACACAAGGACACATGCAGACACACGCACAAAACACACATAGACAACATACATAAACACACACACACAAACACACACAAACACACACGCAGGCACACACACACACACAAACATACACAAAAACACACACGACAGACACACACACTTACACAAGTCTCCAAATGGATGATGCATACTAAAAAGTTTTAGCCACTAAGAGTGATTTAAAAAAATACATATACACACTTTTTTTTTGCGAAACTTTCAATCTAATCCTCTCATCCTCCAATCCTCTCAATCCTCCTCCTCAATCCCCTCTCTCTCTCTCTCTCTCTTCTCTCTCTCCTTCGTCTCTTCTCTTCTCTCTCTCTCTTCTCTCCTCTTCTAAAACACTCCCCAGCATTCACTGATGAACCTGAAATTGGACGAAGATCCGTTTCGCCATCTCTGAGAAAAATGGTGACACACTCACATGGCTCTCTTATCGTATAGACTAACAAAGGTACCCAGCGTAGCAGGCAATACCGGTTCCCTTCCCACTCCTCCCACTGCCTCGTACCACTCACCCCTCCTCCCTCCAGACTCCCACCCAACCCTTCCCCTCCCTCCTCCCACCCCACCTCTTCCTCCCACAAAGGTATCGGTGTTGCCCAGGATCTAACGTACATCCATTGGACTACACACTTAAACACATATTTGGAGACAAACATTTTATTTACCAAATTGCAAAATATTGAACAGAAATACCAACAGGATTGAACATATTCTTGTATTCCTTTTGAGTAGACAACATTGAATGTTTTTCTATCAAGGGCCAGAACATGACTGGATATGGATCAAAATCCCTTGTTTTGAAATCTTCGCAGGGAGTGTATATTGTGACGGATCTCAGAACTGTGATGCCAGAGGCAATGGCACACAACATGTAGCGGTTCCCGAGATAGTTATTTCGTTATTATTTGTTTCAGATAGTCCTTCCCTTATGTATATTGAGTTTTATGGGTCAATATGCGCTGGGCATGATTAGGTAGATTTTCCCCCATTTCTTTCCCACTTTAATTCCCTGCACAGGAGCCTCTATCACAACGAACAAGCATGCCATACACATCGCTAATTTACATATGTGCACCAAATCCCAGTTTGAATCGCACGCCACAATCAAACTGGCACATCGCTTCAACCTTCACCACTCTCTACCCACAAACGCTACAATGATCACACAACATCAAGACGCCGTTATTATCACTCCAGATCATTGTAACACTACACAAGCTTGCTATATATTCACCATTTGCTTAACAACCACGACACTCAACCACAAAGAACCACCATTCCACCTCAACCACCACTCAGCCACCTCTACCACAATCACCATACCGTCACCACAGTGCCAACCTCCACCTTTGAAACAGCGGTAACAATAGCGCAATGCACAGGCAATGGTCATTTGGGACCAAGATGTTCAGACGTCCTTAACTCGAAGCGCAAGTGTGTGCTAATCACCCTTGTAACATCATATGGCTCGCCCTCATGCTACACTTGATTGTGGTCCCCATCGGGTGTCCAGTGCACATTAACATCCGGAGAGCACAGCTGAAGACGCTGGCGCCATAGTAAGTATGGAGGTCTATCTCGTGAGTCGTCTGGAGGTCAATTCCAGCCTCTTCGTGGCTGTAGCCTTGTGTGGACGGTGCCGGCACTGGAGTAATCGCATGTGAGTAATCGCGTGTAAACCAATAAGTGATAACAAAGGCGTAGGTCCCGGTCCCTCTGCCAGCAACTATTTAAGTGATGCGTTACAGACAAGGAGAGATATTTTTCTTGGCTTGATCGGTGGTGGGTGGCAAGTGGTGGAATGAAGCTTAAGGGTCAGAGTGGTTGGAACGGAGTTTGTGTAATGGAGTGCTGGGCGAGTGAGTGATCCAGGCGTCATACTGAGCGTATTCATTGGGGCCAAGCTGATAAAACATATACATGCACAGATAATGTCATACATAAGTAAACTGTCGTCTCACATGTTCTGTCCCCCTTTTCCGTCTTGTCCACTGTGGTCACCCAAGAGAAAGCGGTGAGTCCCAACCAACAGTTCTTTTCAGTGTGACCCTACAGATATGCACCTCTTTCCAGTAAGCCTGGTGTTGGCTCAGTGGTTAGGGTGGCGGCTTGGGATCCTAGGGTCCTGAGTTCAAGCCCCGTTGGCCACTGAATTAATACACCAGGGGGTTGACTCAGCCTGTCATCCTTCTGAGGTCGGCGAAATGAGTACCACTGTGTACTGGTAGAGGGGCACTGTATCAGCGACATAGTCATACTTCCAAGAAATGATAGCTACCCCGGCAGCTAAGATGCCATATGCAAGAAGAAGAAGATACCTTTCCTCACACTTTCTTTCAATAAATGTTCTTTGTTGGTGTTACAATTCAGCCAGCTCGTCATGTCCTTTCCTCCATTGATCCAGCATAGTTCACATGCTTCTTAGCCGGGAAGTTTTACCCCACCGATTGGCTCTACGCATTAGCCGGTGCATACTTGGCAGCTCCGCTCAGCTGCATCTGATCAGGTCAGATAAGGCAAGTACATATCGAGGGCACGAGCCCCCCTTGATTCTGCCAATCCAATGAAAAGGTAAAACATGAAGTAGTGACAACTGTGGAAGAAAAATAATTATATTCATGTATTCACAAAAACCCTTGCTCTGCAGATACCTTGTGAACTTGCCGTGGTCACACAATGCACAACGAAGGCCCTGAAGGTCCATACGGCATCATCTGCAACATATGCTCAATGGTGTGGAAAGGGGGGGGGGGAGATTATGGAGCAATTGTGGCTTCCTCCAACGTGCATAGCTTGCTTTGGCGAATCAAACCTGATTGCATGAACTGCTGCTACAAGGCCCCAAATTCTGCTGGGGCTGGATCTCTGGGTCACATCTCGAGTCCTCTTCATCTCCTTCAGCCCAGTGTCATCAACAACCCAGTGTCAGGCCAAAGCTCGTACCAACCAAGATCTACCATCTCTGCAGCTCAAGGAGCGCCTCGACTGTGCTTCCCGTTGGGTGCTGCTCGATCTACACCCTGACCCGCTTATCTTCTGGCCTCAGGCAGCACGTCTCTTCAATTTGTGACACCTGCTGATGAACAGGCCATGAATTAAATGGAAACACACTCACTGACCTGACTGGGACACCATTGAAATGGCCTTCGTCCAGCATTCTTTTCCTCTGAGTGCTCAGTGCTATTATTGTGGGTGAACTTGTGTAAGGGATATATTTTCTCCTTTAGGAACAGGGTATGTTGGTCATGTGTAATATAATTATTCAAATTTTCCTGACAGTAAAAAAGGAGGGATGTGGAAGAAAAATAATTATATTAATGCATTCTCTATTACATTCACTTGATGAATTGTTGCTGGTACTTTATAAATATAATTTTTGTACTCTAGTTGAATTGGCTGTCAGTAAAGTTTTCATTTTCCCAACAGTCTTCTGACCTACATAGTGATAGATGAATATCTTACTATGAAAAAGGTCTTGCTCGCTGCATAGAAACAGGCTGACCTGGTTGATAACACTGCAAACTTTCACCTTGTGCCGATCAGCTCATCCCGTAGTTGAATTGCTGAATGTCCCACCCTCCCATTTTTTGGATGTCAAATGAGTATAAGAAGGATTGCTTTGGGATTCTAATTAGTGAAGTTCATTTGAATGCTTCAGTGAATCATTGAATGTTCTTCCTCCATATATACGAAATTAAAGATTCTCTTTTTTATGCTGATCCATCGTATGGAAATCGAGTTATTTTCCACCACAGAACCAGGCCAGGATTGGCGGTACCAATCGGCGTTCATGATTGACCAGCACCCCGCCAGACCGTGGAGTTATCTGCGGCTGGTGGCCTCTGGACCGGACGAACCTGAGTGCTTCCCCCTCATTGCGAACCACAAACCCAGATCTGCAACGACATGGAGAAATTAGTGAAGGTGGGAACGCTTTTTTCGACAAACTCTTCTTTCACCCTTGAGAGTTATGTCGTGAGATGAGCAGTAACATTATTACCTTTAAATTGATGTTATCGGTTGTGTTTGTACTTTTTCGGTTTTTGAATAATTTACTATTAGCGCATTTGAGAGGTCATTTGACGATCCTTCACCGATCTTACCGTAACGTCGTATTTAACAGTTATTTTTCCACATCTGATACCATATTTGATGATCTGAGCTCACCATCTCACTAATTATATTGCTATCCAGGTTGAAATCCGAAAATATGTTGCCTTTTTGTAAAGCATTGTATATATGGATCTACCCTTGGCGATGGCGACAGGTAGTGGCTCATGCGTTTACCAGTTATTAATGGTGAGATAATGACTGTTTAGAACCCCTAGAAAGGTGCATCATGCTAAAAAAAATGTGATTCTACAAAGTTTTGTCACGATTAACCTTGAGAGCTCAGAGGAGTAGGGAAAATCACATCATCCAATGCAGAGGAGTCGGGAAAATCACATCACTCAAAGCTCCTAATTTGAAAACTACAGCATGTACAAAAGTGATGTATCCAGCAATTCATAGGTATGAAGATCAGGCATTCGATGATACGAGTGATGAAAGTGAGAAAAAAACAACTTGAGTGCTTTATCGTACAGAAACTGTTGCGGCCTGTTCCAAGTCAAGGCATTGTTGAGCATATGAGTGAAACAATATGGCGACTTAATACCTCTGCAAGGTAATAGCAGGCTGACCAAGAGGGTGGACTGCCATCTTGGTTCGGCCTTTTTTGTTTTTTAATGATGGACACCCCGTTAATTATCTTCAAAGGGGTGTTAAATTTACCCAAACACCCATTTTCATTCAAGCACTCCAATGGAGTTCCCTTAGTATGCATGTAGAGTTTTGGAGTTAATGAGGAGACACACTCACACACAACACACCCAAACACACACACTTTCTCTTTTTAATATTATAGACTAGCAAATACCATGTGTCGCTTTCGATGACAGAATACTAGGAGGGGGAGCGAGAGAGAGAGAGAAAGAGGGGTGGTGAGGGAGAGTGATGAGGTGAAGGGGAAAATAGAGAGGAGGCGAGAGGGAGCGAGGATGGGTGAGTTGAAGAGAAGACAGTGAGAGGAAGGGAAGGCAGCGTGCGGTGGAGTGTTAATTCTGATTCATACTGTCTCATCAAAATGATTCTGCATAGCATAACAGTGAAGATGGAAAAAAAGAATGTCTGAAATCCATTTTCTACCAGTCAAACTATAAATACTGCCCAGAGACAAACACCGCCCGGACATGTCCAGAGATACTGAAAACACCACCCGGACACTGCCGGAGACAAAATCCCGTCCAGACATAAACACCCGCTGGACGCATCCGGAGACAAACACCCGTCCGGACATAAACTCTGACCAGACACATCTGGAGATATATACCACCCAGACACGTCCAGAGACATACACCGTCCAGAGAAAAACACCGCCGTGAGATAAGCAATGCTTGGACACATCCAGAGGCAAAAAAGAAACTGCCCGGACAGGTCCGGAGACAAACAAACACCGCATGGATAGGTCCGTAGACAAACAAACCACACAGATCGATCCGGAGACAAACAAACACCGCACGGAAAGGTCTGGAGACAAACAAACACTGCACGGAGAGGTCCAGAGACAAACACCTCTGGAGATAAATAATGCCCGGACACGTCCAGAGACAAACATCGCCCGGACATATCCTTAGACAAGCACCGCCCGGACGCATCTGGAGACAAACACCACCCAGACATGTCCAGAGTAAAACACTGCCTGGACACAAACACTGCCCGGAAATGTCCGGAGACAAACAAACACTGCCCAGCAAGGTCTGGAGACAAACAAACACTCTCTTGAGACAAACTCTATCCAGACACTTCCAGAGACAAACTCTCTCCGGACACGTCCGGAGACAAACACCGTCCGGACATAATCACAACCCAACATGTCCGGGGGATAGCGAGAGAGAGAGAGAGAGAGAGAGAGAGAGAGAGAGAGAGAGAGAGAGAGAGAGAGAGAGGAGAGAGAGAGAGAGATGGAGAGAGATGTGTGGAAGGTGCTGCTCTGTATGAGGCGGGGGTGGAGTGAGATTCGAACAGGGAGAGAAAGGTTTGGGGAGGTGAACTGGTGAAGAGAAATGTTATGCTTTATGAACAACACACACACACACACACACACACCACAACACACACCACACCACACACACACACTAGAAGGACACTCGATAGAGCATATACCTCTGCCACATAATGCCTGATCCACGAGAACATATCGGGCCAATACATTTTTGAAATATCATGCTCTATATGTTTTTAGCTCGATCTCTCAATGGTGAAGAATCACTTTTAAAATTAAATAATTCTTGTATCCAGATCCAGATTCGGATCTTCACCAAATCGAAGCAATTATACGTGGTCACACTCCCAACTGTCCACCATGCTTCATCTGAATCCGTCCTCAACTTTTTGATATATCATGGTATATATTAGTTTAGCCCCATATCTCAATGGTGAAGAATCACTTTAAAAATTATCAGATCCAGATCCAGATTCGGATCTTCACTAAAATTGAATAAATTCTTCCTTGTCACAACCCAACATGTCCACCAAGTTTCGTCCGAATCTGTCCACAACTTTTTGAGATATCATGCTAAATATTGTTTTTGACCCAACTCTCAAATGCGTGAACAATCACTGAAAATGTTTGAGTAGTCGGAGACGGATCTTCACAAAAAATCTAATCATTTCATCCTTGTCACACACACCAAACCCGTCCACAAAATTTCATCTGGATCTTTCTGCAACTTTTGAGATATCGTGCACAAAACAGACAGACAGACAGACAAGCAAGAGGAGGACATCATGCAGAACAAGACACTTGCAATCCATAAAACAAATTTGACCTCAAAAATAATTAATAATTCACTGGTTGAATTCAGTGACCTGATCTGCAAATCCTCTTCAAATTTCAAGTCTTTGAGATGAAAATTGAGGATTTTAGGAAACACCTCCTTAGTTGTTGACCTTGGGCCTATGTTGACCTCAAAAATATTTGTCTGGTTAAATAATTTGTCCTGAAATATAAATCCTCTACAAATTTCAAGTCAATCGGATAGAAAATTGAGGATTTTAGAAATCCCACCTAAGTTGTTGACCTTTAGCTCGAGGACATGCCTGATAAAGGATGTAATTAAATCTGTTGGCGTTAGGGTTAGTAGTCAGTTTGAAAGTAGTCAGTCATCAGGTATCATATTCTTCTTGTTGTGTATGGCTGCTTGGCTGCTGAGTAACTATCATTTTGTTTGGGCACAGCTGTGCCGCTGATGCTGTGTCCCTCTACCAGTAGGCTGATGCTCATTTCGCCGACCTCGGAAGGATGACGGGCTGAGTCAACCCCACCTGGTGTTAATTCAACAGAAAACAGGGCTCAAACTCAGGACCTCAGATCCAAGCCAGCCATCCTGTTTGTGACGTCATTAAGCAAGCATATTAAAAGATTCTGTCATGGCAAATGTGACTCTCTTTACAACATTGACAAACACAAAGATCCAATTCGCTTCACAAGCGACTTGGTATTGGAAAGGATTTAAGCATGCATAAGTGCCCATGGAAACTGGGGAGAGCAGGAGGAGGAGGAGGGATGGGGGGGGGGTGAATACAAAGGCAAAGCCAACAAGGAGAACTTGAGACCCTGCACAGGAAAAAACACTGAAAGAGACGCATTGTGGGAACGTGCACAGAGGAGAGGGCAATGTTTTCTCAATCGAGAATGTTCAGCAGTGGAAAAAATAATCACACCAGATAAGAACAGATGTTCCAGCCAAATATTGGGAGGTTCTATATTTTTCTAGCCAACCAACGATTGCACAACATTAATCATACAGCAAATGTAGAGTAATGTCCATGCATATTCAACAACAGACGCGTTTTAATATAACATATTTACCCACTGTTCTTGTATTGTCAACACAAACAAGTTCATAAAAGGTTAAATTTACAAACAATCGATACGGAATTGTGACGTCACCATAACCATGGAAACAACCACGATACAAAGGGAATCCAGTTTGTCAGAAAGAATGCCGGGGATGACCTCGCCTGGTGTCGTTTTTGTAGAATCGCTCAGCCGGGCAGGCCAGCGGTCCTCTGACAATTAGAGGGACACAGCGGACCTGCTCATTATCTCACAGCCATATGGGACACGTGATCAAGGGTCAGAGGAAGTTAAATCACAATGTCGCATCTCGACTCCCTTTTATAATTATGACTTTTCACAGGTAATTAATCATGAACATATGTTGTCCTTAGATCCAGAAATCAGTTTAATATAAAACAAAAACAACAGGTCAAATGTACATTGTGGTCCCTTCATTTACTCACCTCTCCATGGCAACCATAAACCTCTGTTGATGTCCTCCATCGGTGCTAACAATAGCAGATCACATTTCCTCATTGATTTCCTTCTGTCGTGCCAACATTCTATGTTTTTTTTGCAATATGTCTTTGATTGGTTAAGAATATATTTTTTATTTGTAACTTTAACTTGCATCATTGTCGGCTGGCCTGAGGATGAGGCTGATGTGGCAATGGCAGGGCAGACAGCTCGAAAGCAGATGGGATGAATCTCCGTGAGAGCATCATCGACCCAACCAACGACCTTCTCCAGGGGTTTGTTCGCAAAATATAACACGCTATTTGTGTGTTCATTTTGTGTTCATAGACACACAATGGAGATCAAATAAGAAAGGTTATGGTTTAGAGCCATTCTGCTTGTGGCCTGCAGATAGGTAGGCTACTTGGACTTGCTTTCTCTTTTCATTGTTACAAAGGGGGTCATTGTGACCTCATTTTCTTTTTTTAAAGAATATTATCTACTACTATGTGAATATGACAGTTAACAAGAAAAAGAGCAATCAGAGATTGCAAAACCCTCACCAGGACTTCTTTTGAGTGGTGTATTTTTATAGATTTTCAGGTAAATCCAATATGGCTGCCAAAAATGTGACCTATGATGTCATATGTGTGACTGTTTTGTTGCCACATGGATAGGTGGTCATATGTGTAAAGTTTCACCTTGATCTTTTCAGACATTTCAGAAAGAACATTTTTGAAGGTAGGTATATATAGTGTTACGGTTGTGGAAATTCACAGAACACCATTCAGGTTCCCCGGAGATCAGTTATGTCGATAGTGTGTGTCCAGATCGATTTCCCCACTGATGTCTAACGGACTTATTTGTGAGCCGGCTGTGCATCTTTGAGGTGGTGTTATTCTGTCCTATCGTTATTTTAAACAACATCTCCTCACACCTTCTCAACAACGCGCCAACATCTCCTCACCACCTTAATCAACAACCGCCAACAATCTCCTCACCACCTTAAACAACAACGCCAACATCTCCTCACCACCTTTAACCAACAACCGCCAACATCGCCTCACCACCTTAACCAACAACCGCCAACATCTCCTCACCACCTAACCAACAACCGCCAACATCTCCTCACCACTTAACCAACAACTGCCAACATCTCCTCACCACCTTAACCAAACAACCGCCACATCTCCTCACCACTTCACGACAACCGCCACATCCCCTCACAACAATCAACAAACAACGTCTCCTCACCTTCATCTCCACAGACGCCGCCATCTTTTCGCCAGCAACGGCATTCCACGGACGAGCGGCATCTCCGCCGACAGACGCGGGGACTCCCTCATTGGGGCGAGGGCTGGTGATTTCTACAACGTCCGTCTTTCTCCGCATTGACGGCAATATCGGATCAAAAGGACAAAAGGGGCGGAGCCAGCGGGGGTGAAGGGTCATAGGTGAAAGACCAAACACCCCCCTCCAAACCCCATAAAAAGGCGGGGCTGAGGCCCCGGAGTTGAGTTGAGTACGAGTCTGGGTTCGTTGGTCCAGTTGAGGAGTCTGAGTTCGTCTGGAGTCTGGGTTCATGGTCCAGTCTGGGTTCGTGGTTGAGTTTCGTTCAGAGTGGAGCTCGGAGTCCAGCCAAGCCTGCAGTGCCATGCCAAATTGTGGTCGGTGGAGGCAGCCGGAGAAGAAGTCGCCAGCCAGTGACATAACGGTCGAGTGATCGGGCCCCGGGACGGTCCGACGACACGAGGAGTGAGCGGGCTCTAAGAGAGCATCAACTCAAAAAGAGCAAGGCCGTTCACTCCTCTGAGGCATCGTCGGCTAGGCGCCCGACCAGCCGCACGGCTGGGCCTGGACCAACCGAGCCGCCACGTCAGCTGCCGTGTTGACGACGAGACATCGAGGGTTGCCCAGCGTGTCACCACGAGGGTGGCAGGTAACCTAGAGCGGTCTCGCGGAGCTCCTGCGGTCTCCACAGCTCCGCAGAACATTAAAGCCTACGGGCCCTGTTCTCCCTCTCTCTTTCTTTTCCTTTCTGGGTTTTTGCATGGAAGTCTGTGGCGCCTTGTCTGCTAAGTAGAACTGTTAGTGCCTGTACATTACGTAATAAATCGACAACGGCTGTAGGTTTTTCTTGCTCGTGTCTTACCCACCCCCCCCCCCCCACCCATTCATTGCATACGTGCCTGCATTGAATAAATGTCATTGTTTGAAATACACCTGCCTCGTTGGTCCCTTCCGCCATTGGGCTGCCGTAATTGTGTTCGGAATAATAGCTGGCTTTTTAATAGCCGATAAATAATCGAGTCCGACGGGCTTGGCGATAATAAACCGCTCGGCAATCGCAAACGGCGCGAGCTGCTTAAAGCGGCTGCGTGTCCGTACGGGTACCGTCGAGGTGTAAATCCCCGGCATTTCTGTCTGCGAATACTTAGGTAAATCGACAATTCGGCGATCAACCCTATCGTGCATGGCAGAAAATTGGCTGATTTACGGTGTGGTTAAAAAAATACACCCGTAGCTGGATTTCGGCGTTGATCCGAAAGCTGCGACTAGGATTGCCATGGTCGTGGGCGCGTGCGGCGCGAATTAGCTAAAAGCGGTCGCCCGCACGCCGCGCGGTGAGAACCACAACAATATATATATATATATATATATATTATATATATATATATATAATATATATATATATGTATATATATATGGATGCCAAATCACGTGACCGATGACATCATCACAAAAAAATTCGTGGACATTTTATCCGAGGAGACGCCTCAAAAATTTTTATACTGATCGGATTGTAGCGTATCTAGCAAATGTAATTATGACCATCATAATGAGCAAGCACACTATGACATGCATAAAAAAACACACTCATTCCCCATGAGTGGGTACTTGCTATGTGCCACTTGTTACACCCATGGATTGGGAAACACTTGTTGTGGTTTCCCCTCAGATTTGTCAGCCGTTCTGCGCGAAGATTTTTTGTAGGTTTTAAGGGTAAATCCATTATGGCTTGCCAAACCATTGACCAATGAACATCATATGTTGTGAAGACTTTTGTTCCTCATGAAATAAGCGGTCATATGTGTAAAGTGTCTCCTTGATTTGTTCAGACCACTTACCTATTACTGTAACACAATGACGAGGACCCATACTCCACACTAACCAATAACACCAACGAACAGAAACAATCACATCAGAAATAACCAGCACAAACCGCAGAACTGCTTGGGTGACAGAATTCTTAAGCTTACCTAACGCTACTTCTACTTACACCCAGCTTCAGCTCTTTCGCTGTCTAGACGTCATTGTTGTTGATTAATAACCAATTCTTGCAGAAGTCATTAATTTCAACAACATCTCTTCTTAGATTCGCATATATTCTGCGCGCTGCATTCTTCAGTAGGTCGAATTAACCCAAAAACATGCAATTTCATGATTGAGAAAAATTGAAAACACTACTTACAGCCGCCATTTGTCCATTCTTCTTCTGATTCCTTCCGGGAGAAATTGAGAGCAGCAAACAGGGCGGTTTTGTCATATTTCCTGTTTTGTTCCTTTACAATGGAGCATGCTCGCAGCGGGCAACCCATCACAATTAATTATCTTTTGACGCCCTCTTGCTAAACAATTTAAAAGTCGATCTCGATTGTCTCTTGTCAGTGAAAAATCTTTTTAGTGATACATAGAGGTCTTCATTGAAGTTTTGACACTTATTGCCAGTCAGTAAATATTGTTTACCCCAACTGACGCGGACTATGGGGAATTCCCCGCAACCGAGCGCTGTGTGGAAGGTCAGATGACTTCATGGCTGCACGTATCGCCGTTGGAAAAGGGACGTTGGCATCAACCATTAAGACGACGGCCGTGCCGTTAAAACTGCCACCATGGTTTACAGAAAAGAAAAAAAAAAAAGCAAGTCATAGACTGCGTACTTACAAAATCGTCCAACTTGACTCTGACATTGTCTAATAAAGCTGTCTTAGAGAAGGTAGCGACGCAAAACCAGAAGTTTTCTATGATGATCTGTACCAAACCATTACAAAAATCGAATGTTTGACCTCACTGTGACCTTGACCTTGACCGATTTGACCATAAATCGAATCAGCGCTAGCCATCACCCTCCTGAATCAACGATTGTTGTATTTGACATTGGTAGCTTCTTCCATTCTCGAGTTTATCGTGCCTACAAACAAAACCACACCACAAACACACAAACACACAAACACACAACAGATGACGGAAGTCATCAATATACTTAGGAAATTTTTAGATTTCGTAAGTAAAAAAGCCCTTCGCTTTCGAGTATACGACCCTGCAGGATGGCGGTGACATCCTGTGATTATTTGGCAGCAGGAAGCACTAGGTTAGGGGATGGGTAAGTTTAGTTAAGCCGCTTCATGGGACATGGTTGTCCTCATGGAGTGCCGTGGAATGGTTAGTTAAGGATGTTAGGAAGATTTAGAAATGGATTAATGGATTTCTGGAGATATGGACAGACATGGAATGTGTAGTGGGAACGTAAGCTTAGCTACGTAGAGTTAAAACGAACGTGCTAAGTTTTAAGGGATACGGGGAGCACGAGTTCAGTAGGGAGAATTATAGTTTGGCAGATGGCAGTTGAAGTGTTGGAGTGAGGGAAAAGTGAAAAAGTGTACAATGAGTGAAATGTGGGACCAGCGCCAGTGTGAATGGAGTGAATGGTGGAATGCATGGGTGCGAATAACTGGTGGGGGAGGATGTGAAAAACCCACCCAAGGGACCTCGGGTCAGATTTTAATGTTTAGTTAGTGGCTATTAAATTTACTAAAAGGAGGCCGTTTTTGTTTTGGTGTCGAGAGAAGGCACGAAACCGTTTGAGGGGGGTCTAGGAGTTCATGGACGGCTGGGGAGCTGATGGCTGTTGAAGGTGAGTATTTCCTTTAGAGGCACCACCGGGCAACCGGACTAGTCAGCCAAAGGTAGGCCAAGGGTCCACGGGACCGGGAATAGTGTAGTGGGCAGGGGCGACCCTCAGATAGGACCCGGAGCGCCAGAATGCCACGTGGGCATGGAGGGGGAATGTCAGAGGAGGCACCACCCCGCAATTCATAGGGAAGCTGGTAGGCTCGGAGACAGCCTCGGGCCAGGGGTCTATAGTTTGAAGTTCGGCAGAGGGCAGTTCCTGACCCAACTGAGCCACGCTGCCCAGCCACGAAATTGTGCGAGGGCACGAATGAAAATTTGAGGGCTAGGCCCAAATTTATGATGACACCAACACAGGCGAGGAAAATCATGGGTTTTTTAGAAACGCGTATAAGTTTAAAAGTGTCAGGCGTTTTTGGAAAGCCCCGGGGAGTTTAAGTTATGAAATGATACGGATAGTTTAGGAAGATGTACCCCATTCCGGCACCATCCCATCCCTTTCAGCTCGTTGTGGGCCGCTGACCCACCGTGGGTTAGATGCGCTGAACTCTGTGGGAGGCCATTGCGAGGCTTCGTTGGGCCTCAAGAACAAGGAACGCTAAGTCCTCCCTATTCCCCTCTAAATAGGATTTAAGGGGTTGGGGAGTAGGTAGGGACAGATTAGGTTAGCCGGACAAAGACGATAAAGGGGGTTAGGGAGACCGAAATATAAAAGAAAAATAAAAAAAAGGAAATAATAATAAAAAAATAAAAGAGGCCTAATTTGTGTTGTGTTGTAAATTAAGGGAGTGGGTTGGATATGGACAGGCAAGTCGATAGGTTGGGGGAAGACAGT
>CM068957.1:11414154-11440884 GCA_035128595.1 Eptatretus atami | reverse complement strand
TGTTCTTGCACAGGGAGCCAGAGACTGCATTTGGGCAGCCTGGCTACCCCCTTCGAATGGCCTGTGGGATGGCATATGGCATGCCGGGTTAGGGTGAGTTGCCTCCAGCAGCTGAAGACGAAGAAAAAGAAGGAAAAAAAAAAGAGGGACCTTTTGAACAGGCCCTGAAGACATCTGACCATCAGCTGCGGAGCACTCACCCTCACAAACTATTGACTAACGTTGCCATGCCTTCTTTCCCACAGATGCCAGGTCCTGGGCCATGGTTAGTGTAAAATAAGATAAGTTAAGTAAAAATTGTAAATACGTTGAACCACACCTGCATGTTTGTTATAGCGCCGGCAATATAGTTAAGTTGTCCGAATGAGTCTGTGTGAGTTTGTTTCGTTAGTTCCGCAGCGCATTAGGTTATTTACTTTTGGGACACGTATTTAAAAGAAAAAAAAAATGTCGCACTCAGGGATCCGAAGGTAAAATGTACTAGGGGAAAACTTACACATTCTGATCACACGCAAATTTGACGACTCGGGACGAGTCTGTAAAAAGGGGAGGGGGTAGTGTTACGAATCTGGAAAACTATCACACTCAACATTCAGGTCCTTTAGCTCATTATCTCGTAAGTACGTGTTTTATAGATAGCTTCCTCCCCCTGGTCTAATGGGTGAATAAGTGTAAATGCGCTGCGATTTGTTATTGGAATACCCCATCAACAGCAACAACAACAACGACAACAACGCCATCTTCACGTCCATCCTGACGCCATGACGCTCGCGGCATTCTTCGTGCGCACGTCGCCAGCAGGCGCACGCGTGGGCGGAGTCTAGTGTAGGCATGGCCATCCCCCTTGCCAATCGGCAGGGAGCGGGCGTCTTCCCTGCCTCCGACTCGACACGGTCGCCATTAGACACGCGGACGGAGGTGAGGCGGTGGGCAGAGCCAGAAACGCCTCTGCTGGAGACTCCACCCAGAGGAGTGGGAGTGCCCCGCCTACCACGCGCCTGTCCAATGGAGGGCAGCCAGGGAATCGCACGATGGTTTCCGACCAATGAGAGGGCGAGTGGCGAGAAGAGGAGGGGTGATCGGAACGGGAGGGGGGAGGATAAAAGTCGGGTTGATCCCCAAGAGGCTCTCGATCTCTCTCGCTGGCGCTGGCTCTCTCTCCCTCCCTCTGGGCTCCCCCGTTATCTCTCTCTGGCTTTCTCTCTGGTGGTCAGGTTCAGCCGCCAGAAGATCTCTCGTGGTCAGGTTCAGCCGCCGGAGGATCCCGCGAGGTCAGGTTCAGCTGAGCTGGCTCGGACGATGGTGTCTGGAGCTCCGAAAAGAAGGGGATGTCCAGCCGCTCACTCGCGGCAAGGTAGCCAGCTACCCTGACTCTCAGCCGGACTATCCTCCTCGGCTGGAGAGCCGAATAAAGACCTGCGGGGTCCAATTCTGTTGTGTGTATGTGTGTGTGTGTGTGTGTGTGTGTGTGTGTGTGTGTGTGTGTGTGTGTGTGTGTGTGTGTGTGTGTGGTGCCAATCCAATACGTAGTGAAACTGTTTAAGTGCTTGCTGTATAAATCTTCGCATTGCATTTCTGATATTCGGAAAAGCTCTGTCTTCTGTGTTCCCTGGGCCCCCATTGCTTTATAAATAAACCCCATTTGTTAAATGTTCTCGGCTCGTCCGTGTCCATTTCTGCATTGACTGAGCGTGTCGCGCGTGTTGGAAACTAGCAAGGCCGTTGTGCCACCATAACAGGATAATCGGACCGATGGAACTTGGCGATTAAAACCGCTCGGCATCGCACACGGAACGAGCTCGCTAAGCGGCTCGTTTCCGTACGAGTTCTGTCGAGGGTGTGAGGGCTCGGTAGATCGCCACATGGTCTCTAGGTATTTTGAAGATTTGGCAAATAACCTTGTACCACGTGGTAGAAACATTGACCCTTCACGGTCCAAAACAAGGACCCGTCGACCCCGGACTTATCCAGGGTGACGATCTGAATTCCGGGCGATCGGTCAAGCCGACTTGCGGCTCCGCCTGGCGGCCGGGTCGCGGCCGACGTCCCGGCAATGGTAACAATATTTTCGATTTTGGTGTCGCAGTCATCGTAGTGGGTGATCAACTGACAACTGCTGTGGTGATCTACTACAATCTAGTAGAAACACCTGTTCCTTAAGGGAGCACTAAGAGAGTGTTTTTTTTATTTCTCCCGGACAATTTATACAACTTCTGGGAGTTTGATTCATTATTTCGCGATAACATCCATTTTTTCAATTTATTCTGTCCAAGGTTTTAGCGGCAGCCGACAACGTTTGGGTAGTTGTGGAAAACGGATGGGCAGCCTTAGATAATGTTTGTGAAGCTGCGGATAAGGTGTCTCCTTCCTACCCTTTAGACATTCACATTTTTCAGACCTTTCAATACCTTGTAGACCCCTTTGACCTTTAGACCCTTTTTAGATGTTTTAAGACCCTTTAGACCCCTTCAGACAATTCTGACTCTTTAGATTAGACCTTAAATTACACACTCTCTTCAGGCAATTACACCCTTCAATCTTTTAAGACACTTTTTCCAACCTTTAGACCCATTTCGGCCTTTTCAGACCTTTCAACATTTTTACCTTTCCAACTTTTCAGACATTTGACCTTTACACATTTAGAACTACATACACCATTTTAGACCTTTCATTTGCAATCAACGACCTTTCATTCAGTGCATCCTTTCATTTATTTGTCGCACAAAACAGGTCCTGGTGTGGGTCTGCAATCTCTGATTGCTCTTGTTAATTCCCTACCGGTTTCACCAGAGGGGATGATAGGTTTGCTCTCCGTCCATCCGTCCGTACTGTGGTTTTTCAGACTTTTTCCATACCCTCTAACATATTCAACTGAAACTTGGTACATGACTTTATTATGATACTGTTACGGCTGTGGAAATTGACAGAACACCATAAAGGTCCCGAGATCATTTCGGCCGATAAGTCCGTGTCCAGATAGATTTCCCCACCGTTGTTTAAAGGGAACTATTCATGTTAACCGGGCTGTGATCTTTGAGTTAGCCGTTATTCTTTACTATCGTTATTTGGACCAACCACGTCCACCACCAACTTCTTTCTCAACAACCGCTTTACAACAACCACCACACCACCACCAACATCGCTCTCAACAACCGCTTCAGACCAACCGCCTTCCACCACCACAACCACACCTGCCTCTCACCAAACCACGCCATCCTCACCACTTCGCCAGCAACCGTCAACATCTCCACACCACAAACATCGCCTCACCTTCGTCTCCGAAACGACGCCATCTTTGCGCCAGCCGCGGCGAGTCCGCATCGAGCGGCGTCGCTGCAGGCCGACGCGGGACGTTTGCTCGTCGGATCAAGCTTGGTGATCTCGCGCACGTCCGCTTTCCGCGCAGAGATCAGAGGTCGAGGATCGGAGGCCAAACCGCGTCTCACCAGCCCTATAAAAGGACGAGCAGAGCGCCAAGCTCGCGTTCGAGTTGGGTCGAGTCGAGTTGATCGGTCGCCTGAGTCAGTCTGGAGAGGTCGGGGAGTCGGGAGGAAGCCAGAAGCCAAGTTGCTGCGTGGAAGTCTGGGCTCGTGGCGGAGTCGGGAGCTTGGAGCTTGCAGTCGGTGGAGAGTCCGGGCGTCGCGAAGGAGACGCGAGCTGGAGGCGCAGCCTTGCCTGCTGTGTCGCGACGGCCCGCGTTCGTGTGGAGAGAGCCGGAGAGAGCTCGCCAGCCAACGACAGGCGGTCCGAGGTGATCGGGCTTCGGCGCAGTTCGAGCATCACTGAGGGACGGACGGGTTCTTACAGAGCATCAACTCTAAGAGAGCAAAGACCCGTTCGTTCCTCTCAAACGAGTTTCCGACTGAGACCGAATCACCCGGCCGCTTGGCAAGGCCCGAGCTCGACCGCGGCTACGCTAGTCGGTGGGATGAGATGGAACAAGCTAATCGGAGTCGAGATTCACAACCAGCAAACAACATTTTACCTGCCGTGGGAAGGAGCATCGCGGGTCGCCCAAGCGCGTTCGTGTGGAGAGAGCCGGAGAGAGCTCGCCTGCCACACGGAAGGCCCGAGCTCGACCGCGGCTACGCTAGCTGCTGTGGGGACGGGACGTCGCGGGTCGCCCAAGCCAGACACCACGAGGGTGCAGGTAACCTGCAACGGTCTCGTGGGACTCGATCGGTCTGCCAAGTCCCACGCCATAAAGACCCAAGAGGTCCAGTCTGACCCCATTGCCTTTGATGGGTCTTTTTCCTGCTTTTCTTTCGAATGAATGTTGTGGCGCCGAGTCCCGTAAGTAAAACTGTGTAAGTGACTGTACATTAATAATTACTTATAGACGGTTGTAGCGCTTTGTCTTGCCCGCGTGCCGTGCCGCATTCATGGCTTGTTCTGTATACGTGCATGTTGGTGTTTTTGAATGACTGCATGATTGTTCCTGCATACGTAGAGTAAATAATTGTGCTGGTTTAAATGTAACCTGTTCGTTGCGTCCATGCCCCCATTGAAATGCTCTTGTATTGCGGAATATTAGTTGGCTTTTAAATAGCCGGTAAAGTGATCGGGTCCAACGGGACTGCGCGATATTACCCGCTCGGTTATCGCAAAAGGAAGCGAGCTGCTTAAGCGGCTCGTTTCCAAGCGGTCCCGTTGAGGTACACCTCTCGTAACCTACCTGCGCGAATAATAGGTAAATCGAAGATTTGGCGATCGGACCCTGTAGCGCGCGGGTAGGGTACGGACAAGGTTGTGGTGGATTGAAAACCCATCCGTGACTGGTTTCTGACGCCATTGCAGAAAGTCACGACTGGATTGTCCGTTCGGTGGGCGAACCGGCTGCTATTGGTGAAACGCGGTCGTTCGCACGCCGGGCGCGCGAATACCAACAACATACTATCATGGATCGGCTCACTGCGCTTGCCTCTCCACTCGTCGTTGCAGAGATTGACGTTACAGATTTGCTGTGTGGCATGATTTGCACCAATCATAATACAAACATTTCTTTTCTATAAATTTTATTGGTGATATTATGTTAATTTTAAATTTATTGTGACATAAAGAGGTCCAAGTGGTCTGAATGGTCAAGGGTCAAGCTGTCATATCTGTCTGAAGGGTGTAAGCCATAAGGGGTCTAAATGGTGTTGAGGTCGAAGGGGTCTAGAGGATCTTAGGGGTCTTTTGGGGTATTCAGGGTCTTTTGCGTCTTTCAGGGTATTTTGGGTCTTTGGGATGTTTGGATCTTCGGGACTTTTAGGTGTTTGGGGTCTACAGGGTTGTTTTGGGTCTTGTGACTTTGGTCTCAGTGTCTTTTAGGTCCTCAGGGTCTTTTGGGTCTTAAGGGTCTTGGGAAATTAACTTTCAAACAGGACGTGATTAATTGGCATATAGTCTTCACGGACTGATGGGCGGCTTCACTGCCTCACCGTGCTTTTCGTATATAATATATATATGTATATGTATATATATATATATATATATATATATATATATATATATATATATATATATATATATATATATATATATATACACGAGGTGTGTTCAAAAAGTATCCACATTAATTTTTCGTGCGTAAACAAATGAAGCTAGGCGGCGTGGTTGGTGCACGTAGGTAGGCGATCCTAATCCATATGCGTGAATATTTTCCCGCCTGCAGAAGCTGTCAGTCGCCGACAGACCGCCGATGAGTGAGGAAGTGTAAGTGAGCGCCGTCGGATTTTCGTTTTGACAAAATGACGGAAAAACTTGAACAATGCTACTGCATCAAATTTTGTGTAAAGCTTGGCGATTCCCAAGTGGAAACGATCCGCAAGATTCACAGGCCTTCGGAGAAGCAATGGGCACCACACAGATAAAAGAGTGGTACAACCGCTTCAAAGATGGTCGCACATCAGTGGAAAGTGAAGCACGTTCTGGTAGGCCAACATCCCGAAATGAGATCGTCATTGACCAAGTGAGGACCTGCTGATGCAGGATCGTCGAATCACGATCAGAGAACTTGCAGACGAGGCGGGCGTCAGCATTGGATCCGTTCATTCCATTGTGACTGAGGATTTGGGCTTAAGGAGAATCTCGGCAAAGTTCGTGCCAAAGCTGCTAACGATCGAGCAGAAACAACTCCGTTTGGAGATCGCACAGGACATGCTGGAGACTGGAACAGCGATCCCACTTCTTCAACACAGTGATCACTGGCGATGAGACCACAGTGATCCGTCATTTTGTCAAAAACGAAAATCCGACGGCGCTCACTTACACTTCCTCACTCATCGACGGTCTGTCGGCGACTGACAGCTTCTGCAGGCGGGAAAATATTCACGCATACGATTAGGATCGCCTACATACGTGCACCAAACCACGCCTCCCTAGCTTATTTGTTTACGCACGAAAAATTAAGGTTGGATACTTTTTGAACACACCTCGTATATATAAAATATAGAACAAGTTCGAGTTTCAGGGCGGCTCATCAATTTTACAGGGTTGTGGCCTTTTTGGACTTTAGAAAATATCACATTGGTCGGGGACATGTATTGCAAAGCAATTCTCGCTCTTGTTTGGGTTGATTAGAAGAAGAAGGAAGAAGAAGAAGAAGAATTGACAAACAATGCTGGGAAGCAATAGCAAAACACCCAGTAAAACCCTTGCCAAGAAACTGCTTGGCAGCACCAACGCTCTGCAAATAGTATGGTACAGTACATCAAAAAAAAAATATATATATGTTTAGGTCCTATTGAAATTTATTTGTGAATTTCAATTCCTATTGAAAGGTCCTATATTAACATGTATTGGTTCACGAGTACAGAAGTGACCACTATATTCGTTCTGGGTGTGTGTCTGTCTGTCTGTCTGTCCCGAGCATAGCTCCATGGGTTTTGATCCGATCCTGATAAAATTTGGGTGGGAGGATTATATCATGATCTAGTTGTGTTTCCGGAGAATGGGCATGCTGTGCCCATTATGGGGGAGCAACGCCCAAAAAACGTGTGTTTTTAGGGGGTAGCCGGTTTCAAGTTACATCTTCTCCGAGGGGTTTTGTCAAATCTGGCAGGGGTTTCGGTATTTGGTTAGCCCAATGGCACCTGCATAGCCCCACGGAGCTCGATTTTTCATTTTCGTCCAAGGTCAAGGTCACAAGGTCACGAACTTAGAAAATGTCAAAAAAATCAATAAATTGGTCATTGAGCTCCTAGGGTTTTCAATGTTTCGAATGAAAGTTGGTATGCAAGTAGTGCTCTTCGAGTACTACAACTTTCATCATTTACGTTTTTCCCGATTTCCGCCAGTTTGCCCGTGGCGTCCCCTCGAAGGTCAAAAAATAAAAAAGGCGAACCGTGTAACTTGCTCGTGAACCATCGCCGTCTCCAGACTTGTGTATATATATATATATATATATATATATATGACATGATTTTATTTCTCATGGAACCATAATAACCCAACAGCTCTCACCAACTCGGGTCACTAAGAAGAGGTGGATTGTGATTCAGGTTTTATCAAAGCAAAGGTACAACAGGTACTGAGTCAAGGTATTCCTTTAACGTTTCTGGATATATAAATCAATTTTCGTCATTGTTATCCTTTGTCGTTATATTTTCTGTACCCCTCTTCCAGATTGCCACAAAGTTTTCGATTAAAACCACAAAACTGCATTCACACGACCGAAAGGCCCTTTCCCCCATGGTCTGAGCAGTGAGGACAGACCACTCGAACCGACCTTTTAGCAGTGATCACAAGTTCCACTTTTTCCAAACTCCAAGTCTAATGGGTTTTACCATTTCTGATCATGATCTTCTGTAGCTTTATTCACCCTCCTCTGCCTGAACTCGCACTCATGTATAATAAAACATATAATAAGCTGATCACGACCCCTTCCCCCTCATCCCCTTGGGGAGCATCATGGAGGCCGCTTTTCTTTTTCATAAAACTCAACTCCAACATCACAAGTCAATCATCAGGATGATCACTGAGCAAACCCATCAGACGACGTGAGTAGAGATCCAGTTACTCAACTCACCGAAACCATGAAGGAGCATCTGTCCTCTGCAATGTAATAGGAGAATTTTTACTCAATTAATAGTTTCATTCTTCCCTCATAAACGAAGGAATGAATCGTGGAGCTAAAGCACTGAAAGGTCCATTTATCATCAAGGTTTGCTCAGGATAAATAGACATTTTGTTCCACCTGTCGCGATCCCCCGCAGCTTTTACTGGACTATTTCCAGGTGTGAATTGCCTTCCAGGTACAAAGTTTGTGATGATTGGGATTTTTCGTCCCTTTCGGTGTTTATTTTTGTTCTGGTTTTTGAGTCGAAAAGTTAAAAACATATAAATGGCATCCTTGGACGCATTTTCAATTTGGAGGAGAGTTCGCCTCCTGCTCACGACGTTTAACATCAATACAGCAACATAGACCTATGGGGTTCATTGGATGTATCGAAGAGATCAAAAAATGATGGACGATGTCTGGAGAAGGCAAGGAAGATGTGACTTTGATGTTGTTCAAAAATTCCTTCTGCTGCTTGGATCATCATTTCCTGCTGTATGTAGTGAGTACCTGGGTACGATGGCAATGCCATTGTCACCTTGTCATTCCAACCATCCATTAGGACCATACTCTGTACAGAGCGTCGGTGCTGCCGAAGCTGTCTCCTGGGCAACTGGGCACAATCCTGGATGGGTTGCCACTCCGACACAGGATAGTCGAATGGCTCAAATCATCCCAGCAAGCTGGTACTCAATTTGCCGACCTTAGAAAGATGACATGCTGAGTCAACCCCATCTGGTACTAATTAAACGGCCAAGCAGGATTTGAACTCAGGACCCTAGGATCCTAAGCACACCGTCATTAGTTTGCTAATACAACCCCTTGCTCAAAATGCACCCCACAGTGGATGAGACAGCAGACTTTAACGTCTCCAAAGAAGCTTTTGCAGCTTGCGCAGAGCAATTAAGTCTCCAATCTTCAATGAATAGCATCCTTTCATAAAATGTATTTATATTTATATATATATATATATATATATATATTGTTACTCACTTCATTAGTTTTAATGATGCACCGTGGAGAAATTTGGATGTGCTGTTTTTAATTGCAAAGCCTTCAACAGTTACATCTGGTTGTGACAACAGGTTGTCTCAAGTTGCTCCACATCACCGGCATCGGACACGGGAGGAAACGAGGAATTATTTCAGACTCCGAATGTGTGTCATTCGGCAATGAATGAGTCATTGCGAACATTTTCAAGGTGTGAATCCACCACGGGCTGCAATTAGGCCACAGGAACATTCATCTGGACTCGAAGGACCAAGCTCGAGGTGGGGTTGCTGCATTCACATTCAGATCGCCCAGGGTCGCCACGCTGGGAGGTTTGAAATTCCTCTCCCAGCGGAAGTTATGGCAGGAATTTATAACTTGGCCATCCGGCCAGTGCCGGTGATGGCTTGCCTACTCTTCGCGAAGGACAGCATGGGATTTTAAACATCTACCAATTAATTCCTGTACACGGGATGCCCGTTTTTGTTTGTTTTTAACACATTATATTATAGTCCAAGATCATGGAAGAGCTAGTACGCTGAAGATAACTGGAAGTAACAGAGTAAAACAGGACGATAACACGCATGCATGGAGAAGGAATCTCCAAGGAGGAAAAACTGGAAAATTAGGAGAGTTTTGGGGGGTTAACGAGGGTAGAAAAGATCATGGTTTTTGGATTGGGGACGATCTGAGATTGGTTTTGAACAGCTGTTTTGAAGACCTGGAGGGAAGGATGAGATTGAAGAGGATTTGGGAGTTGTGGATTAAAAAAAGAGGAACAACCTGCGCAATAAAACAGGAACAAATGAGTGGAGGTGAGCAGTGATCCTGGATTTAGGAAGGGGGTTAATGGTAGACCGTATGAGCCCTGCAAAAATTTGGGGTGGGGGGGAACAGGGAAAGAGTAGAGGATGAGAGGATGCAAGTCCAGAAAAGAGATGGTAGAAGACAAAGACACCACCGACCTGTCTGCGATGGCGAAGTGACGGGCCCATTGACACAGCTTCATCGTGGCAGATTCCAATAATCTTTAAGTCCTTGGTTTCCATGGTGTCAAGCTGAGCGAAGGTGTGAGGCAGGAGAGCCAGCCCATAGGGGAGAGCAGTACTCCATCAAGCTGGGGATGAATGCCTTGTAGGTGGATAGGAGTTCAGGTGTGCCAAGGAAGGACTTTCAAATGTGGTTTGCCCAAGAAAGACCATCGCTGATAGTGAGACCCAGGAGTTTGAATGACTGAACTTCCTCAAGAGGTAGATAGTAGAAGATAGTAGAAGAAAGTAGATAGGAGGGTTTGCCAGGCAGTCCTTTCGGAGAGAGAAAGAGAGAGTGAGAGTGTGAGATTTGTCAGGATTGAAAGGTATATTCCAAGTGTTTGACCAGCTTGTGATTTTGTTTTTTTTTACTGGTCTGAAGAGAGGGAAGAGGCTGTAGCCTGTCTGCCTGAAAGGATGATGGATGTCACGGCAGAGGGTGGAGTCATCAGAAAACAGATAAAGAGCATTTTCTTAACAATCAAAGAGATCATTGATGAAGATCAGGAATAGGACTGGGCCCACAACACTGCCTTGGGGCGCTCCAGCCTTTATGGGGAGAGGAGATGAAAGGATTCCGTTGAGTGCCACACCTTGGCTACAAGAGTGGTGGAAGTCAGGTAGCATGTGTGGAGTTGATCTCGGATGTGAAAGGCAGGGAGTTTGGAGTTTGGAGAGAAAGGCAGGTTACCAGACCCAATCAAAAGCAAGAGATATGTCCAGAGAGATGGCCCTGATCTCATGTCTGGCATCGAGGGCTTCCATCCACTGTTGGGTGAGTCGAAGCAGCATATCCAAGGTGGAGTGACCTGGTCTGAAACCAAATTGGTGATCTGAGATGAGGTTGTTGGAGAAAAGGAAAGATTTCATGGCATCTGTGACGATGGAATCCATGACCTTGCTGATGATTGGTAGGAATCTGATTGGTCTGTAGTTAAGGTGATCAGTTTTTACACCTTTTTATGTAATTCAGTGATGTTGGCACATTTCCAAGTGGATGGAAGATGACCTAGCACAAATGACATGGTGAAAATGGCAGAGAGAGAATATGTGCAAGAACAGCAGAGCAGATTTTTTAGGAGAAGTTAGCTGATGCCATCCAGTCCAGTTGCAGAATCAGTCGAGGGTTGACAGAACCTTCTCACATTCTCAGGTGCAAAAGACACAGAGACCAGGAGCATTTGGGCATGACAGGGAAGGTTGGGTACCGAGAGTGAGGGGTTGGGGACACAAGATTTGTAAGCAACTACAGAATTGAGTCATTCGGCCTTCTTACGAGAGGAGCCGGTTGTGGTGCCATTAATTGAAGAGAAGGAAGGGATGGAAGGTGAGCATACTTCAGAGACGGACTTATCAAGGCACCATAAGGTTTTGGAGGAGGGAGACAAGTTTGGAAGTTCATTCTTGAGGTTGGACAGATGTTGTTTTCTGGCTCTCCTGAGTGGACACACACTTGTTACAGACTTTTTGTAAAGCACTGAGATTGCCTTCGGTCGGATTTGCCTTCCAGGAAGAGAAGGCAAGTTGTTTCAGAAGGCAACTGTCTCACCACATGATTCAGTGTACCGTGGGTGGGAAGGAGAGAAGGATAATTGAAGATGAGATGGAATGAATCTGTGCATGAGAGAGAGAGTAGGTTTCTGCGGAATAATTCCCAGGATGAGTTAACATCAGGGGCAGTAGATATGGGAGACCAGTTCTGAAGAGAGATGGCTGCTTGTAGTCCCTGCCAATATGCTTGAGTGAACTTGTTAGACTTGTGGACGTTGAGCTCGTTCTCTGAGAATAGCCAGAGAGATGTTGACTCTCACAAGCATATGATCAGATGAACCAATTGGAGCAGAGGAAGAGCAGGAGACATTTTCAGGAAAGTTAGTCATCACCAAGTCCAGAAGGGAGGATTTGACATTGGGAGAAATCCGGGTTGGGAAATTTCACAGATGGAGTCAGTCCCATGGAGTCACAGAAGTCCTTTGCAAAAGTGTCATGGCTGGTGAGAGAGATGCCAGCACCCAGCTAAGTAGCATGGTGACAATTGAAATCACCACATATGAGAAAGAGAGAGTTGGGATGGGTGGTTAAAAGTTTTTCCATGTTGTCTGAGAGAAAGATGTAGATGGGGTCATCACTTTTGGGAGGATGGTACAATACACAGATGACCAAGAGGTGGGAACGGAGGGGAAGTCACAGCAGCAAGCACATTGATAAATCACTCTGCCTGTGAAACATCAGGATGACAGTTTATAGCTGGGTCGGGATTCACACCCAGGCTAGACGGCTCAGAGGTGAGTGTATGTACCTCTGTACATATCTCTTGGTCAGTGGTTCTTTACTGTTTATGGTGCCTGCACCGCTTCCGTTCTCAGAATATTTTCTCGCTTCCCTTGTCAAAAATCAATGACAGGTCTCAGAATTAAAGACTTAGAATTACATTCTCAGCATGCTTAGAATTAGACTCTTAGTATGCTTCAGTAATTTTCTAATTGAACCGGCTGGCATGTTTTGCAGCCCCTGTTTCACACCCCTAACAGCTATTTGGTGATTTATGACAATAATGCTGAAAAAAAAAGTCTAAATAAAACTATAATTTGGAAAATACATTTCAATTGCTTTACATTTCCCTTATTCGTTGCAATTTCTACAAACGGCTGAACATTGGAAAATGTATTTCCCTAATTTGATATCTTCACACTCGCCCTTTCTCGCATCTCTGATGTTCGTCAAATCGCGAGACCTTGGACTTCCATGCCAAGCATCTCAATGTGTCGCATTCATCCTGGAGGAGGAACATCCGATGAATGGAATTGTGAAAATAAATATCAAATGACCTGATGAAATTTACTTCCATCAGTAAATAAACAAGCTACATGCCCGAAATTTTATTTTTAAATTTAAATATCACAAAAAAATTTAATTCCCATCATTTTGCTGCGATTAGAATGTGCAACATGCACTGTAGATGTTCAGACTTGAAACTTACTTTATCGAGCCTCGACTTGGTATGGAAAACAAGCTGACACTCTATAGATCCTCTGCCTTTTGGGGGGTATGAGAAACAGATCTGTGTAACATGAAAGCTAAATGTTCAACGGTTTTTGAAATGTCGCGGACACAAAAGTGCATGGACGGATGATCGGTCAATCGGTCAAGTCGGTCGGATGGAGCTCATTTTAATGTCCCCCCATGTCCGATATTGTCGGAGGATCTAAGGAGAATAAAGTGTTAACATGATGTTAATATTAATTGTATCAGCTACACACCAAGGGGCACGACAGGGTGATGAACTATATTTCTTGCTGGTTTTCACATGGTCTTGCACGATCAGGTCTTCCCAACATCTGTATAACATCTGTTCAGCCCCGCATGTATGAACATGTTAATCAAACATGTCATTGCTTGTCTGGCTCACCAAGTCTAGATTTCTACTCAACTCCACTCTATCTCCCTAACTCTCAACCCCAAACCACTCCAACCGCCCCCCCCCCAACATGCGTTAGTTATAAAATTGCTCTATACTGGCTCACAGATATGCTTAATAACAAAGATCTTTTCTACTCTTATTAGCTTTGTGTATCTATTCTCAATTATCTCCATTTTTTTGGATGCAAATTTATGCTCATGGAAAAAAAAAATCAAAGTATTGGATGATGTGAGGGTAACGGCGACCGTGGGGTGTTGGCTAAACAACTGGACACGTGTGCAGGAGGGGAGTTTTGGGGGTGTGTGTGGTGAACGAACAGGAAAGAGGAGAGGAGATTAAAAAAAAATTGTAACCTGAAGATATGAAGGGTGGATCTGAGGAGGGTTAATGGGGTAAAAAAAAGAAAAAATACATCATGCTTGTGGATGGAAGATGACATGACATCGTGGTTATACGCCATATTCACGCCCTGGAGGGAAGATTGAGATCTAACTGACTCGTGGATATAATTCGGTACTTTCAAAATGACATTAAATGTGAACGCGGCTTTTCACGCACGCACCGTGTAGGTTTTTTCAATGACTCGTTATGCTCGCTGGGCACTTTTACCTGCCGTTGCTAACGCAAAATCTGTAATTCAAAGAGACGAAAGAGTGGCAATTTTAAGATGGTTAACCATAATTGTGAGGTTCCTGAATGCAAATCAGACTCGTGAGAATATCGCAATACGAAATATCCGTGGAAGAGAGGAGTCAGGTTCGTACCATTTCCTGTTAATACAATTACTTAGCGATGGCCATGTTTATAACATAACACACATACACATACACACACACAAACAAACGCTTCTTTTTTTCACCAAAAAAATGGGAAAAATTGAGTGTAATTACCTCCGCCATAGAAGATTATGTTTTTACCCTGTTTTCTGTCTGTCTGTCTGTCTGTACATACGTACATTGGGAGCATGCGCTTCAGAGCGCGTCACTGCATCAACTTTCCCCGGTACTCCAGGTTCTCCATCTGGCCCTCCCTCAGGAAGATGCCTGGCCTATCCTTAGGGCGAGGACATTCCAGGCACCCACCCACAAAGGAACTGCCTCAGGTTAACCCAAGGAGACCACGGCCGAGTGGACGACACCTCAGACACCCCGACACACACTACAGTGTTTGGAGGAGTGAAGTGTTTTGTGGTGGCCAGAGTCGAAATCCAGCAATTTTCCTTCGTGCTTTTTAACACTGTTGGGAAGATCATACCCGTGGCTTGTTGATGCACAGGGTAACTTTAACATGATGATATTTACTATTAATCATGTTTGGAGGAGGAAAGGGGGGGGGGGAGTCGTGGGAGTGGGAGTCATTCAAATATCTTTACCTGTTTTGGAGAAAAATAATGAGACTTTACTTTTCAGCATGCCTCGTTCAACATGGGAGGTCCTGCCCGTTGTCCAAAGTGAAGCACGATGTGATGATTACAACTCATTTACTTAATAATAGGGAACAGGATATACAGAAAGCAAATAATCCAACAACAAAATCTGAAGGCACTCAATAGTAATGACAGTATGGAATAATTACACACATAACAGGCCACAAACATGACCGACACAAGCTCACCAAATACACGAACCCACTATCTAACCCAGGGCAGGGAAAGGGAACCAAAGCAAGAAAACAAAATTACAGGGAATTTAAAAAATGGGAGAGAAGGAAGTGATGGAAGGAAAACCTGGTGCTTCATTCGAACTGCAGGCAGGGAAATGGTGGAAATGAATGGTCCAGTGTCATTCGAGAGCCAAGTGTCTCTCAACCACGTGATTCAGTCCAGTGCATCTGGAGCGCTTCTCGTGCTTCTTCATCACACTTGCTGTTTCTCTCTCAACGACATTGCAGCATTGAAGGATGTGCTACCTCTTTTAAAGTGGTGTATCCCTGATATGTTTCCTGCAATTTGAGGTTATTTTTTGTTTGTACATTGGCAGACATTGTAACTAACGCTGGGTAAAAGCTTTTATCGTTTTCTAAATTAGTCTCACCATAAAAGGGATGCGAGACTCTTGCAATGCCCCTGTCTGTGTGTCTGTGTGTCTGTCGGTCTGTCTTGTCTGCGTTTATATATTCTTTTTAAAAATGGTTTTCTTCTGCAACCGCTTGCCCGATCGATGCGAAACTATAAACATTGGAAGGACTCCTCATGGAAAATATTTACTTAACTCTGACATCGTAGGTCACATAGTTATGGCAGCCATACTGGATTAAATGGAAAAATTTGACATAATTTTCTCCGAAACGCTCAACAAAAATAATTTGAAACTTGGCGGATGTCATAACTCCCCAAGACGTAAATAAGGTGATAATGATAATGTCATCGGTGAAGTGGTATTCCAGCCATATTTAGTCGAATTGAAATTCTTACCCCCAAAAATCTGAAACTTCATATATCTGATCTGTGACCCGATGTGAGTGAAGAATTTAATTTATGACGTTCGTAACCCATGCCAAGAAACCATGTGACATAATAGGGTGCATGGATGATACGGGTATATGGACCATAATTATAGTGGCCATAATAGTTGCGTGTTCAGCTAACGATGGCATTTTTGTACAGAATGAACGCACGAGGCAAGACAACATGCCTACAAGTGCCCTTCTAGTTAGCTCACCTGGAATGTAGTTCCGGGATCTTACGGGATGGCTCATCATCTGTCCATCAGTCCGTCCGTTCACAAATACTTGCAACCTCTTCTCTGAAACTACACATACGATTTCGATGACACTTGATCACCACCTTCATCACCCGTGATTTATCAAAGCTTGTTCACACCATTAAAAAAAAAAATCTGGGTCTCGGAGGTCTACAAGGGGGTTTCCCCCCAAAGAGGTATTTGCTTGCTTCTCAGAAACTAAACACACAATTCGCGATGACACTTGATCACCACCTTCGTCACCCTGATGTACAAAGATTGTCCACACCATTTTAAAAATCGAGGTCGAAGGGGTATACGGGGGAGGGGGTTCGCCCCCTCAAAAATATGCATTTCCTTTCTTCTCAGAAACCACACACACAATTCTGATGAAACTTGACCAAACCTTTCTCACCCATGATGTAACAAAGTTTGTTCACAGCCTCAAAAAAAATATCCAAAGGTATTTATTTTGTTCTCCGTTATATATTTTGTGGGTCTCCATGCTGACCAGTAGTTTCCTGGTTTTATAATCCAGCTGCTACCAGGTGAGCGCCCAGGGTATTGCCCGATGTATTTTTTCTTGTTGATTCGAAATACTTTTGATTTCAATTGATTTCTTAAAAATACAAAACAGCTGACATATTTAACTATATGGTGGTTAACGAGAGGGAGAGCACTTAAAGTTCTAAAGCCTTGTCACACCTTGACGTTTTAGCCAGCGTATGGCAACGTATCAAAATGTATGTAAAACGCTGGCGTACGCTGAACTATTATGTGTTTTTCCAGTTTTGGACGTATTCATAACGAGTTGGATGTATGCATAACGTACACAGAACGTTTCGATAACATATAGATAACTTATACAACGAATGCTGAGCGTGTGTCGGCGTTCACAATCTATGCCCAACGATAGTCTAACTTATGCATAGCGCGCGGCAGCGTATCGCCGAGATCACGTGGCGTAGCCTATTAAAAGGCTGCGGCTCGACGATTCAAATCATAACCGCACTAGACATCGAAGTGTCAAGCCGCTGTCACACCTTGACATTTTAGCCAGCGTATGCCCGACGTATGAAAATTTTGCCGAATACGCTGGCACACGTCGAATACGTTATGGGTAAGTTTTGTATACGTTAAGAGCACGCTGAAGCACGTTGAAGCACGCTGGCATACGTCGTAGTACGCCGAGTACGTTGACAAATTTTCAGCATGTTGAAAATTTTTCGACGTATCCAGCGTATGACGCACATGTTCCGCATACGCTGGCATAAGTTGTAGCACGTTACGCGATCGTTGCCACACGTCGACACACGTTACTTGTAAGTTACTCATAAGTCGAAACACGTCGAGGTAATGTTTAGCGTACCCGAAACTTTTTATAACCTATGAGTACATGCTTTGAACTATGAGTAACGTGCTTTGAACCTATGTGTAACGTATCTCCAACGCACATTGACGTATGTAATGATTTGACGTCTTCCGGACGACACAGAAAACTTACTGAACGTGTTACTAACTTACAGTTACCGTATAATGGGTATTGGCAGCGTTTAGGGGAATTGGTAATATAAAAATGGGTTTCACACAGGAGGAACCCGTCAGTGTTCCAGACTCCATGGTTTTTTTTTGTTTTTTTTCTTCGGTATGACGGTGATGTTGACACTTCGATTTCTAGTGCAGTTAATGATTTAAATCGTTGAGCGCAGCCTATTAATTATATTATATTATAACCGCACTAGAAATTGAAGTGTCAACATCCACCGTCATGCTGAAAAAAACAAAAAAAACATGGAGTCTGGAACACTGAGGCTAAACATTACCTCGACGTGTTTCAACTTAGAGTAACTTACAAGTAACGTGTGTCGACGTGTGTCAACGATCGCGTAACGTGCCTACAACTTATGGCCAGCGTATGCGGAACGTGTGAGTCATACGGTGGAATACGTCAAAAAATTTCAAGCATGGAAAATTTGTCGACGAGCTCGGCGTACTACGACGTATGCCAGCGTGCTACGACATATGCCAGCGTGCTCTTAACGTATACAAACTTACCCATAACGTATTCGACGTGTGCCAGCGTTTTAGACAAATTTTTCATACATCGGCATACGCTGGCTAAATCGTCAAGGTGTGACAGGGCCTTAAGCAAAGTGTGGTCGATATTATTTTTCGTGTTGTCATTATCTGTGCTACGAGACGTACTGTACGTGTCCCAGGGATAACTACAAAAATACTTAATACCGTACAAGGAAATTTTATATATATTTCATATTCCTGATTATTATAGCCAAACGAATAATAAAATTGGACTTATATCTGAAAATTCCTATCAAGATGCTTGTGGTCCTTCAAGGGTTAAAACACAAACAAAATCCTCTTTAGTGAGCTATTAATGAACCTCAGAGTTATTATTTTAATAATGTCTCCTTTACAGAAAAGCAGAGAGAGAATAGCTTTTATTTATGACTTGTACTTCAAGGCTATCCTACATGTTACAGGCACTACCTGCTCAACCACATCCAATGTTTATTGGAAAGTTTGTAAAAATAATAATACGTTGTTGCTTAATCAGATCCGTAAACGTTTAACTTGCTTCCATCTGGCTGTAATGTCCTTACTTGGGGATCAGAAGGCGGAATGACACCTTCCCAGGTGGCCCACAGCATCCATCTTCTGTTTATTAGGTCTTCACTTCAGTACCAAGTTGTGATATTTTCGAGTTTAGCAGATGAGCGTTTTCATGCATTCCACATCAAAGCCTCTTTGCTCCAAGGACTTTTATAAGGATTCTTACGAAACCACAAACAGATTCCTGCATTTGTCACCCTCGCCAAAAGGAAGAGGGTGTTGCATTGGGGTCCGTTCGTTTGTCTGTTGTTTGTCTGTCTGTCTGTTTGTCCACACAGAACTTTCGTGTTTTTCTCTGCAACCACTTGTTGGATTGAGACGAAATTTTCACCACTAGTGTAACTACTCATGTAGAATGTTTCACTGATAATTATGACGTCATAGGTCACGTGATGTGGCAACCATATTGGAAAAAAACCGAAAAACTTTGGACCTCTATATCTCTGAAACCACAAAGAAAAAATTGAAACTTGGTACATCGCAAGTACTCCTCATGGGGAATGAGTGACTTTTATGACATCATAGAGGCCCTCGTTATGACGTCATAATTGCATATGTAGAACGCCATATCAGATCAGTATGAAAATTTTTGAGGGTCATCTAGGATAAATGGTCCACAGTAGAAAAAAAAATCATGACGTCATCGGTCACGTGATTCGACAGCCATATTATTTAAACAAAAAACACTTCAAAAATCGTCTCTGAAGTGGCTGAACAAATCAAGGTGAACCTTTACACGTATGACTGCCTGTCCATGAGGAAGAAAAGATTCACAAATATGATGTCACAGGTCACATGGTTTGGCAGCCATATTGGATTTACCTGAAAACCAATAAAAATCTTCTCCAGAATGGCTGCACAGATCGAGGGGAAACTTCACACAAATGTTCCCCAAGCTTGTGGCCACCAGGGTATTCACGAATAATTGATAAGTCACGTGGTCTGGCAGCCATATTGCATGAGCAAAAACTTAAAAAAAAATCTCTCTCTTGAACCACTTAATCAAATGATGTGAAGCTGCACAATTATGATCTATTGATAATGGGGAATATATGTTTTAAATTTCAATTTGATTAGACACATGGTGTGGCAACCAGAATTATAAAAAAATTAGATCTGGATACCTTTGAATGTTTTCTTTTATTTTTTTTTATAAGGCTCACTTGGCCGTGCTGAATTTGAGGTAGAGGAGTAGCAGCTGAAATGCGAATCCTATCCAGGGTCCTCCTGATGACTTCATCTTTTGCTTTTTCTTGTTTGGGTTCCTTCTGATGACTCCAATGCAGGACTGTACTTATTTGGCCTTCCATTTGATTTGAATTTATTTTAATCCCATTCTGAATTCATTAATAATAATAACGTCATGGGTCAGGGTCAGGTGTCCAATCAAAGCAGGGTTGCATCAAAGGGGATGCATTGGTACCAGTCATCACTGCCAGCAGTTATAAAGTGACAGTTTCTAATTATGTCTCTTATATGGAACACAGTAGTACACAAGCTCCACCATAAAAACTACACGAACAACCACACAAACAAGTCCTGGCGAGGGTCTGCAATCTCTGAATGCTCTTTTTCTTGTTCAATACATATTGTGAGTTCATCATAAGGAAATCAAATTGGATGACATTGTAAGGATTGGAGGAAGATGTATCAGCAATTTAAGTAGGCCAACGATACCACTGTTTGGAGAAAGTGAAGAGGACTTGATGAAATTGCTGCAAACAGTGAAGAAGGAAAGTGAAAAGACTGATATTATTTTAACCTAAAAAAAAGACCGACGTGTTCAGATTGGGAGATGATCACCTGGACAACGTGGAAAGTTTCATCTTCCTAGGTTCAAGTGAGTGCAGAATGTGAGGAGAAATGAATAGTCGGTCAGCATTGGGGAGAACAGCAATGTCAGGATTGAAGAAATTAGACCACCGTCATTACAAAAGCGATGATAAAACATAAACTGTCATACTTGGACACATCGTGTGTGCAGAAAAGGAGAGTCTGGAGAAATCAACCATGCCAGGTATGATTGATGGAAAAAGATGAAGAAACTTTGGACGTGCTGCATGGATCATGGATGGGGTAAAGGCTGCAACTAAGCTGTCACTGCCAGAGCTTCGGAAAGCAGTGCAGGACAGGGATGTTTGGGGAAATGCGATGACGAATGTCACCAGAAGTCGGACACGACTTGACAGAACGAAACAACTATAAACAATTGGACACCCATTATCTACACACACACACACACACACACACACACAACACACACACACACAACACACACTGCAGAAAAGTACACCAATGCATCAACGATTCCAACACATGGCCTTATGCATCGATGCTGGAGAGAAATACATGAACATGGATCAAATGACCAATGCATCGGACATGAAGGGTGGTATGGCACAGTGCCATTAGAGTAGCAGCATCTCCTTCCAGTCCAAATGGAGATGAAAACGAGGAGCCACATGCAGTCAAGGAAAGTCTATTCAAGAGCCACACATGAATAACTCGAGGAGAAGCCATGAAATGGTTCCTTCATAAGCCTCAACTTTGGAAACAAAAATAGCATTGGGGCCATCAATTACATTTAGCAAACGAATCCACCATTTTCTCTACTTACATGATAGTTAAATACATGTCGACTTGATTTTTTTTTAAATTGGTTTTGTACTTAAATCTCCACTGATGCCATCTAGTTAATATGTACACAAGTATGGTAGAATACTGTATATGCAATCCCCAAAAGCCCCACCCTGTAGGCTCCATCTTGCTCATTTCAGTCCAGCTACCATCCCCTCCCTGCCACCCACATCATGCATACGTAATAAATTTATGCCCCAACAGGATTTTGCAGTGTTTTAAAATATTTTTCATCCTTATTGTTCAATATTTTTATTATATGGATAAATGGCTTACATTGACATCGTATGGATAAAGCAAATGGCCCAAATGGCCACCTCCTGTGTCCAAATTCCTTGTATTCCTCTGTATCCCAATTTCCAACATAAAACCAAGACAAGCAAGCACCCCGTAGTACAGGAACTCAATGCAAAGTGAGTTGATAAAAAAATAAAGCTTTACTGGAAATCAAGCAAACAAATTCAAAGCAATCTGTCCGAGTCCTCCATGTAACAAGCAAACAAGATACTTTGGATTCAGAATCAGGAAAGTAATCATAATAATCAATACACAGTATTTTCATATAAAAAGTGTCAATGGTGACTTCGTTTAAAAAAAGAGAAACATTCTCGTTTAGTTTGTCATTTATCAATTCAATTATTCTCTGCATCACGGTATCCAGTGGAACAAAGTAAAACGTAGACGTGAAAGCTTTAGCACTCTTGTTACTTACAAGCAATTACCTGTGTCCAGGTCATCACAGAAAGGTGGACTTTTCAAATCAAGCCTTTTGCTCCATGATAACAGAACAAGATGAATAGAAATAACATCGATACACTTCTGTTGTGCTCATTGGACATATTACAAGACAGCAGGCATCATTGGTGGATAAACCCTGACTTACAAACGGTTGCTGTTTTGGTTTGAGTCCTGCAGAAAAGGGCAAGATATACCTGTCCTACCTGTCCTAGACATGTCTGGTTACCGAGATTTCCATGGAAGCTTGTGCATGCCCATGTACGTTGCAGACAGCAGTCGCGTCTCTCAAAAGCTCGTCTCATTTGGTTGCAGACCTCGTTACTTTCAGAGTACGTGAATTGTTGTTACCGTTCACCCTGCGTGAAGCAAAAAGAAGAGTTAAGCAATTGGTTCACTTGTCTGTTTGCCTGTCTACAGAATCCAGTCAGTCTATGATCGAGGAATACTTAATTTTAATTGAAATCTATCATCTATCTTGACCACTGCAGAATATGAATCTGTAGTTTAGCAGTACTTTGGCTCTGAATTTGGCAAATTGTATGGGATCTCATCCGCGAGCACGCATGCGCACAGAGGAAGTAAGGTAATTTTTTTTTTATCTGTTTGTCTGTCTGACACTCAAACGAAATTGAAAATAATTCCAAACAGGAAACTTACTGCTTTTAGGAACATCATAAAGGACACAAACACCAGCATGAAGAACGAATATAATTTATTAAATAAGGTGGTGTAAAAGACTGAAACAATCAGGTCAGGAATGGGAGGATGCGCCAGAGCAGCGCGTCGCTGCGTCCACTTTCCGCTGGTACTTCAGGGGCCTCCATCTGGCCATCCCCCAGTCAGATGCCTGGCCCATCCCCATCTCCTCGAGATGCTGATCAACCTGCTGCAACCACGAGGCATGTGGTCGGCCCATTGGCCTCCTCCACTTAAGTGGCTCCCTCGCTGAGAGAATCTGGTAAGCAGGATCAGCGTCAGGAAAACGAGCCACATGTCCATATAGCCGCAACTGACACTTCACGGACTATGCAGGTAACAAATCTCATTTGAGTCTCTCTCAGCAACCGCTCATTGGACACAAAGTCTGACCAGCGATAGCCAAGGATTCTCCGAAGAGACCTGGTACCAAAGGAATGACATCTCTGTACAGATCCCTGGTCAGAGTCAAAGTCTCACATCCATAGAGCAAGACTGGGAGACCAAGGACCTGAAGACTCGGACTTTCTAATTCCACACAGGTACCACAGTGCCACACCTCATGATCCATTGAATCCATGACTCTCCAGGCCTCACCCAGATGTCTGTTGACCTCTGGCTCACAGCCAGCAGAGACATGAATGTCACTGCCAGAGGTAATGAATCTCTCTCTGTGACTCAACCTACTCGCCAAAACAGGTACATACAGGATAGCAGCATCCAAGATGTCATTGAAAGCCTGGATCTTAGTTTTGACCAGGAAACCCAAAAACCCAGTGGCTCTGACTCCTCATTCAGCACCTCGAGGGCCCCCAAAAGGATATCTAGAGTCTCCGCAAAGATAACTGCATCATCTGTGAAATCAAGGTCAGAGATCTTGACATTCCCAAATGAAGCACTGCAACTTGTTCTCTGCTGACATCCTCCCCAGAAGACCGTCCATTCAAGTGCTGAGAGTGTGGGGCCAGGACACACCCCTGATGAACTCCAGTAACAACTGGAAATAAGTCAGAGATGGTACCACCACATCTCACAGCACTCTCAATACCAGAGTACAGTTCAGACATCAGATCGATCAGTTTTGTGGCACCCCACGAAGACCAAGAATCCTCCAGAGGGCATCCGCGATTCACTGAAAACAAATGCTTTATAGAGATCAACATTGGTGGTTAGCAGCCCCTGCTGAAACTCTCATGTGCGTTCAGTGAGGAAGTAAACAGCAAGGATACGGTCAATCATCAATCAGTTCACGGCAGTCTGTGTTTCCACAAAAAAGGTGGACCACAGTTGATTGGAGGGTCGCAACAGGGATTGCAACACCTGACATCCAACTTGACAGCTGATGGATCAGCTTGTACAGCGCTCAAGTAAACCAGCCCAGCGGGCTTTCAATTCGGATTCCTCTGTCAAGAACTCACCACCATCTGCTCTGACGGCAGTACACTGAGGGATGGACTTGGAGGAACGCAATACATGAATTCCCCTTTAAGCAGAACGAGAATCACTTGAACACATGAGCTCTACACCCTCACAGATTCCTGCACATACGCCTCCTTGTCCACCCTGAGCACAAGTGCAGTTTTATGCCTCAGCACCATGAACAGCTCAGCTCTGCATTCAGCCTGGCCCTGCAGCTCTGGTCAATGGTGTCCAGTGTCCTTTGAGAGACAAAATTCTTTCTTCGCCTTTGGTGAATTCCAAGACATCCACCGGCAACATCAAGATGGTGATCTTGAAGGCACTCACAAACTCTTCAGGACCCCCCAAAGCACCCAGACCCCCCAAATCTCCACTCAGCCTGTTCGCACACTCCTCAACTACCCTCTCATCCTTGAGCTTGCCAACATCTAGCATAGGCTGGGATGGTACCATTCTCTTGGATTTAAGCTGCAACTTCAGAGTTGCTACAAACAAGCCTGTCGTCAGTATTGAAAGAACTGAGCACTCCGGTAGACCTGCAGTTCTGGATCATCCTCCGGCGACTATCAACGAGGACGTGTCAATTTCCTTTGCCACACCGCCAGCACTGGAATACCAAGTCCAGCAATGAGCTTTGGGCGCTGAAACCATGAACTGGCCACCCTAAGTCCATGACTTCTTACAAAGTCAAAGAACCTAATGCTATTCTGGTTCACAGTTGCAGACCCATGGGACCAACACACATCTCATCACCATCCCCTATCAGTTCCAATCGATGCATTGAAATCCCTACATTAGAAGAGTATTTCGCCTGGGCACTGATCAACCACAGACTCAGCGTGGCATGGAATGCGTCTTCATGGTGAGATCACTCGCCTCAGTCGGAGCAAATACAGAGACAAGGGAAATGACACCCAAGGTAGTGACAAATCCTTCATCTAATAATATGCTCGTTGACCAGTGTTACCCCAATTATCATTGGAGTCAGCATATTGGACACAGCTACAGCAACTCCTTGGGCATGGTACCATGAGAGCAACGAGACCAAGAGTAGGTGAACACCAGCCATTATCTCACCACAAACCATTCTCCGAAACCTCAGAGAGTGCTGCAATACCGATATCCAAACACTTGAGCTCAGATGATAACAGAGGCGTGATCATACTTTCTTCGGGATTCCAGGCACCCATCCGAAGGTTACCCCACGGTTTTCCCTCCTATCATCAAAGATTGGGGTCCCCAAGGCTTTTCCCCAATCCCGTCATCTGGTGAGCTCCCTGCGAACGTCTGCTGCGCAGGAGGTACTCCCACAGAGTGGGTTTTCAGATTTATTTGCTTTTGGCATGTTTTACGGAATGAAGTGTTTTACGGTGGGTCGGAGTGCAAATCTGCCACCAACCTCCTAACAAAAAGTAACCCAACTGTCGGAGAACATCCACAGACACAGTTGGGACTAGATATGGATGGCCGTTGGATCTCAAGGAGCTCCTCCGCCCTTGCATCAATCAATGGCAGTAAACTTCCAGAATATTTTTTTTTTGTACAACCTTCAAAATCTGTATTTTATTTCAATTTATTATATACTTGATCACTGTAAAATAGAAATCTCTCTTTTGTCACTTCTAAAAAAACAACACCAGTTTGTCAGTACTTGGACAAAATTTCCGCCATCTCGACCAATCAAATGTATAAAATGGCGGCTCTTCGGAAATATAGATCGTGCTCAAGAATGCAAAGCAAGAATTTAAAGAGCCTTCCCACGTCTTTTTCTCAAGACTGCGTTTCGGTTATCATTCTCAAATCATCACTCGGTGTTTATCGTAGCCACGGTAGATGACGGTGTCCCACTTCACATTGCCGATTTATGTTCTGTTTATGTTTCGAGAAGTTTTGTTCCGAACGGGCCTTTGCATCTCTCGCTTGGTCTTGTGCTATCAAGCAACCATAATACCTTAATTCGTCCTTCGTTTCCTATTGTATACAATGTTCAACACTTAAGATGTAAACTGATAAATCTATAACCCACTGCTTCACCATCGATGAACAAGGCATTTTCAGAGCTCTGTGTTTCACAATTGTCAGTGCAAAAAATGCTCAAAAAAGCCGGTACGTCCAGACGAAGAATACAATCATTACACCATCATCATAAAATGTCATGTTCGAAGGTGTCGAAGAAGAGGATAGATATTTTGCATAAAATATTTGCATGTTTTAATAAACAAACATATTGTAATCAGTTTTTGTAGAGATTTCAAATAAAGCACTTGTTTATGAATAACACGTGATTGCAATTAGCTAAGTGTAAGTCTTGTTAGTAATTGGAAATTCATCTGATTTGCTGTGTCTCAAGGTGGAGAGAAAAAGCACCTCCAATCACCCATGGTAAGTCAATGTGTATGTCTTCAGAATGTCCTACACATTGTTTAATTCCTTTAATGTCTTACC